>CM058044.1:52996088-53141088 GCA_030169165.1 Centaurea solstitialis | reverse complement strand
AAAAAAACAAAAGAGTAATTTGTTTTTTTCTAGCCACGTTCCTGTTAATTTTTATTTATTTTTAGTTTTAAATTTGGAATTTTTGATAATCAAGTAACATAACATTGATCAAGCATGAAGCATGACAAACATATAATGTGATAATGTCGTCTCATTTTTCATGTTTTAAGATGATAATACTAGTGTAAATAAATAGTCCAAATTTAAGATACTAATCATATTCATATTCATTCTAGTATAAATATACTTTTATAAGTTTTAAATCATAAAAGAATGAATTTTTAAGAAACACATTGGTAACTGCTCATCTAAACAATGTACAATGTTCATTGGGTGCCCGTATAGATTCCAAATGCTAATGCCTCGTCAAGTTCATGTCAGGATATGTACGTGAGTTATCTGTCGTTCAAAAAAAATTAATGGTCTAGGACTTATTCTCTCAACCATAGGAATATTCTTTATGAGTTAGGATTGGTTGGTTGGTTTTAAATTAAGTAGTGTATGGATAAAATTGTTTGTGTAAATTAATCTATCTATAGACAACGGAAAGGTTTTTGTTGGGTGGAACTTTTTAATAGATGGAAGAAATGTATATTTTAATTGAAAGTGACAAGTTTAGAAAAACTTGACTTTCCTAGCTATTCTCTAAGGTGGTGTTTGTTTACCTATTAACAATTCCATTAAGAGGCAATCTCTGAATCATTAATGGTTCCAAAACCCTCTTGGATGATTTAGCATCCTAAACGACTCTTAACCATTCAGAGTCCTGATTTCATGCTCAACAATTACCAAACCAACATATCATATCATAAGAGCCTCTTAATCATTCTGACCACTTAATCATCCAGCATCAAATCATTCGACAACTACAAACAGGCTCCTCACAAATCACACGGGTTAAAGTCCAGCAAAGATGTTGAAGATTTTCCTCGTTGTTCTCTAACGCCCCTAGAATTGGTCAATGTAACGAGCAAGGTTGGCCAGGTTACAAAAGGTACTAATAATTAGTTACGATCCCTCACTCCTCCCTATTAAGCCACCTCAAACGAATTAATACTAAAAATAATCCAACCAGCTCTCCTTGCCTCCCTCAAATTCATTGCTTGGTCTACCTTCCCTTGTACATAAAATTTATCCAAACAATCAACTAAACTCGTACAAAACTTGATTTCAAAAAAAAAAAAAAAAAAAAAAAAAAAAAAAAACAATTGGAAGAAGGTTCATATTACATTTCCAAATCCTATCTTCATATAATAAAAGAGAGAAGCTAAACCCACCTTCTCATTATTACAATCATCATAGAAATACATGTTTCCTGCCAAATAAACTGCATGTACAAATTTCTGACTTGTTATATATACACCAACTACATACAAACACCATTCTTGTTTCAGAGTGTTCTTATTCTTTTTTCAGCCTTTTCAAAAACCAACCAACATCTATCTTGGTTATATATATATATAAAGGTTAAACCTACTAAATTACTGCTGCTAACCTAAATAGATGCAGTCGCCGAAACTCGGTACCAAAACAAGATTTCTGCACAAATCTCACAAAATCTGTACCTTTTATTCAGGTTGAAACGTCCACAAGCCACCCGCCTTTCAATCGATTTTATAACACAATGCTCAACTTATCTAAGAAGCAATTCCAAAAACCATCTCGGATTCAACTTACAAAACCTGCTCCGTTTTTTGTTGTGTTTTAGATGACAGAACTCGCTAAAGATAGCTCTTGAAGCTCACTTAGCATCCATTCCTCACCCGTTTGACCTCCGAGAACGATAGCCCGTGTGCCACCGACCACACACGTGCTATGTCCCCAAGCACACCTCGGCGGCCGCCCTGGCACATTCAATATTCTCCATGTCGGTTTTTCCTCAGTCGGGTCGAGAATGTACAGCTGTGAGGCCGAGTGGAGACCAGCAACAGACCCTCCAAAGACGAGTATTCTTCCACCGGGAAGGCTGACAGCCACATGATCAAGCCGAGGATGGGGAGCGATGCCGCCCGGGTTACCAGCACCAGGCATTCCGCTCCCCGTTACGCATCTCCAACAGGGTTCGTCTTCACTTAAATCCATCGTGTACACGTCGCTTGACCGGAACCTGAGGGGCCCACTCTTTGCAAGACCTCCAAACATCAAGATTTTCCTTCCACCATAAACCGACAACGTGTGACCAAGTCGAGAAGGCGGGGTCCATGACACGGGTATCTCTCTCCAGACGGGTTTCTCCAACGACAGATCAAGCAGGAAAGTGTCGCTAAGAAGTACTCCCGAGTCCGCACAGCCACCAGAAACGATCAACTTTGATCCATCGAGGGTGCAGGAACTGTGCCACGATCGCGGAAGCGGAGGGGCCAAACCGGAAATCTCACGCCACGTGGGATGTTTGGCATCCAAATCAAACAAAAAGACATCATTAAGCAACCCCTGAAGCCCACAGCCTCCGAATAAAACCAAATTGGAACCATTCACGCACGAAAGCGTATGACCCCAACGACCAGGGGGTGGAGATCCCACTTTGATATGCTGCCACTCGGGTTTGCTTGAATTTAAGTCAAGCACAAAGGTGTCATTCATCGGTTGCATGTTGACACCCTCCCCGCCAAACAGAACCACACGATTCCCAACCGCACACGCACTGAAATTGCATCGGCTGGGCTCAACAGCACCGCCGACGGTTAGCTTCCTCCACGCAGCCGCTTCAAGAGTCGTCAACTCCCTTGCCAATCTACCCCACCCCAACCTCTTAGCTCCGGGAACCGTCTCGAGAACTCTAGTCGTTTCACTTCCCCATGCATTCTGGCAGACCATTCTCCACAGGTCTTCATTCTTTGTAACCTCGTAAAATCGACTGCATACAGATCCAACAGACGCGATATCTCTCGGTGTCAACCGTGAAAGAATCTTAAGAGAAATCACTTCATCACTCAACTGTAGTATCCCACCAAGCCCACGGGAAGAATTGCGATTTTCATTCGGAGTTATACAGCCAGACAGAAGACTAGAACGGAACACATCCAATGCTTTCACGGTTCCATTTATTGTAGACCCTGGGAGTGGGCCCAGATCGAGATCTACTTCGGTGAAGAATTGGATACCAATTATATGGGTTATTGCTTCATCATCACCGTATATAGGGGTCATACGCAGTCTGTTCATTAACGGGGTACCATCCTTTCTAAAATTTAACAGTTCTCCTTGGAATTCAATACCATTGTCCAGGCATCTTCTAATTTCTGAAACTACAGTAGAGTCCACCAGTGGATGCCTTCTATTTGCATATGGACCTCTGCACTGCAAGAACCGGCTGCCAAGAAATCCCAAAAATCAGAGGGATTAAATTAAATAACAATAATATAATTTAGCTGCTGTCAGAAGCACGTCATATCATGATGATATAAAGCTAACGTTGATGATCCCCATGAGAAGACCCTAACAAAGCAAATATGATGATTTACCACAGCAAAATAATTAGTTTTTCCTATCAATCCAGGTGGAAAACCATCTAGTTTATCAGTCCGGTAGCATACAACTTAGGCACTAAATCAGAGAATAGAACAAGCATCAGAACTGGTTCATATTTAATTACTATGTTACATGTTAAAAAGAATTGTATAAAAAGTTAGAAGGTTCCTGACCTATATCCCGAAATTAAGCATTAGTGTTAGACGATCTAAACTCCCATATGAAGAGCTAATCAGGTTACAGGCTGCGTGTGTCTTTATTTTCTTTCATTACAACTAACATCTACACTAAAAGGGTTCATTAGCAGATAAGCAAACAATAACTGTATCTAGTTTACCTGGGGTTTTAACATTGTTTTGTCCCCTACTCTTAACGATTATGTTGCATGCTAGTATGTGCTTGAAAGTGTCAGAAATATGAAATACATCAACCCCTTAGCAACAGAAGAAGCGCCATACTTTGTGTATGAAGCAATTTGTCCACAATCTCAGCGAGCCAATTTCAACATTGAACCCAATTTCCTTATTTTCTTATTTGCAAGTCTTGCTAGCCTTTTTGAAAATGGCAATTGATCTAGAGTTGTGCTTAGACACCAAAAAGTTGAGACTGAACTCCTTCCTTCCCCAAAGAAAATACATTACTTTCCTTTTCGGTTCCCTAAGAAAAATGCAACATTTCCTTTTTTGGGAAGTTCTTAGAACAAATTTACTTTTTGGCCGTACATCAGACTAGTAACTTTAATTTACTATGATCCAAGTCACACGTTGCATTTTTTAGGAACAGAGGGAGTACAAAATATGATCAGCATATGCATGTACTCTTCAACATTATATCCAGGCAACATAGATATTTGGGGCAAAGGCAAACAACTAATTCAGAATGCTTCCTAATTCCTCCTTAATGAATGTTAATTTCCATTTTCCTCTCAGATGGAGGCATGCATTCCGAAGTCAAAGATCCTATCAAAGTTCTGTCGGAAGTCAACAAAAATGCAGCTAAGAGAAAATCATAACACCTTGACAGAGGTAGTACAGAAATAGAATACCATATTCAAATGCAGATCAATAGCTCTATGCTGACAATCGATAGCAAAGCCAGTAGCTGACTAGATACCAGCAGTTAGTGAAGTATTTGGGTTGGGAAGCAGTGACTTTGGAACCTATTTTCAGAGCCCAGTGAAACAAGCCTCTACTTCATATCAGAATTGGCTTTAATCTTTGAGTAGGATTTGGAGGAACACAAGGCAAAGAAGCCTAGCAATATATGGCAAATATTTAGACAATATCATTTTTGCATACAAGGGAATCTACATGTCAGACCAGTTCTATATTTTGTGCATGAAAAGCCTGCTGGACTGAGGTTGTTTCTTTAAAGTAGAAATGGCCTTTCTGCAGTTAATCTTCAGGCTCTCATTTCTATTATATGACAACTGAAAAAGGATGGAAATAAGTAATTATGAGTAGCAGCGACTAGAGCTGATGCAGGCGTTGACTCCAAAAGCTCATAGCAGAAAATACATGAGGAGAAATGGTAGACAATTAGTCAAAGTTATTCTCTATCGATCACTTCATGAAGTCTCATGCCTGAGAATGAATCAGTAAAGACCAGAATATTGAGCTAAAATAAGCAGCAGCTATAATTTGCTTCTCTCAGGGGATATTTACCAAGTTAGTGTAACAGTGTAACTAGAGTTACTAGACCTCGATACACCTAACCACCTCAAAATCCATAGTTAACCATTGACAATGAAGTTATGAAAAGATAAGAACATGAAAGCGGTTTAATAAAAATTCAATTTTCCTCTCATATGATGCATCAAGTACTAGGAAATAAAGCTATTGAACAATGAGAGATGAATGTAACTCTTCTCATTTTCTAGAGAGGAAGCTCAAAGAAAATTTGGAACTAGACCAAAATAAAGCAAGGTATAAAGGAAAGCTGTTACAACGAACTTTTAGCAAGGAAGTTGAATAACCTCTCGCTGCAAACCATTTTCATCCACCTGATGAATTATGGATACAGTTATGTTAGAATGAATCCAACTCGCTTTCCTCTTCTGTTATAAGAGACGGACAGGAGCTCGTGTCATTCATATTAGGATTTGGATGCACCGTTAGTAAACAGCAAAGTTGAGCTTAAAGTCGGTTGGTCACTATAAGAAGTTAACTTAATCACTAAAGTAAAAAAGAATTGTTGCTATGGCAATAGGAAGCTCAAACTATTGAGTAGACAATGCCCAGTTCCCAATTTAACAATGATTTAACCTCCCTAAAACCATTGTGAGTAGAAAATCCTCCATACCTGGTAACTTTTCTCACCATCTATGTGTAATGTCTCTCTCTCTCTCTCTCTCTCTCTCTCTCTCTCTCTCGATCAAAGCAAGTCAACTTGCTTGATACCACAAATCCACAATCAGCAACATCAACCATCAGCTCACACAGACACACGCATCACTTAATTGCTAATTGGTGCTCGAAGCCTAGAGAACATCCGCTGCAATTTCACCTGTGGAAGAGCAATTCTAAAGCTACGGCCGAGGTAAAGCTACAATATTTTGGCAGTTAAATATACATTATCTCTTAACTACTCCTAATTGCATTCAATATTCATACCACTATGTTTGACACTTAAAAGCCAAGAGGTCTTTAATACTCATCATCAACAATAACACAGCCTTATAACAATATTTTCCAAGTGATCTATCAGGATGGATGATGCATTCCAGATTCAATCCAAAAGAATCTTATTAGCCCAAATGCAATTTACCACCATATCATCTATCCATAACCCATAACCAAACCATAAATTAATGAACTTGTTTTTTCCTTCTTATCTGGTAACCAATCCAAAACCCCCAAAAACACATTAACCCTAAACAATTAAACAATTCCATACAAAACAATATCTTCAATTGAAATCACTTTTAACTAAAACAGTACTGTACTAACCAATTACGACCAAGAACTTCTTCAGCTCGATAGCCG
Organism: Centaurea solstitialis; assembly: GCA_030169165.1. NCBI lineage: Eukaryota > Viridiplantae > Streptophyta > Magnoliopsida > Asterales > Asteraceae > Centaurea > Centaurea solstitialis. The sequence continues at coordinate 53,134,633 of CM058044.1, read as the reverse complement.
GTAACCATCTCGAAAACCGAATTGACGTAAATGATAGGCTGATCAGGCTCCATGACATCCGTAACAACGAAACCGCAGGGCGCCGGTTGAAGCAAGCTATCGACGGGGAACGGCAGCGGTCCGCCATCGTTCAACAGAAACCCTTCTTCGTCTCCACTCAGATCAGAACTGCTACTGTCCCACTCCATATAAACCAAAAAGCAAACCAAATACTGAATAATTGGCACTTCACCCCATGAGATAGACCTCAAATTGAAACAGAAAAAGGCAGATATATGAGTTAGTGGTAGACAGATGATGATGAATCAGAAACAGAATCAGAAGATTACTAAACCCTAATTAACCTCTGATGGTGATGATGAATTAGGGTTGAAATCGAATGTGTGTGTTTTTGGGGGTTGTGTGTGTAATCGATTATATGTTTGTGCGCCAAACGAAAGGGGGATGAAGAGAAGGGAAGAGAAGAGGTGATGAGATGTCAAAATATCTGAAAAGGAAAAGGGGGTTTCTGGATCAAAGAATTGGAATTTTCATGTTTTCACCACTCAAATAAAAATTCAATTTTATCCTTGCATAAACTCATATTGGCATATTAGGGGCGTTTGGTTCGTCGGAATCCACCGAAATTGGAATGGTCAAATTTAGGGGTGAGCACGGTGCGGTTCGGTGCGGTTTTTGGTCAAAACCGAACCGAAAACCGAGCCGTTCGGTTTTTGGACATCCAAACCGTTCGGTTTTCGGTTTTTCGGTTTTCGGTTTTCGGTTTTTTTTTGCGGTTCGGTTTTTTTCGGTGCGGTTCGGTTTTAAAACCGAAATGTTGAAATGGTTCGGTTTTCGGACTTCGGTTTTCGGTTTTCTGACTTCGGTTCGGTTTCCGGACTTCGGACTTCGGACTTCGGTTTTCGGTTTCCATCTTTTTAAATTTCAAGTTGTTTAAAAATCAAGTTTAAATTTTTAAATATCTATATAACATCAATTTACATCATAATTTGTAAATAAATATAAGGAGTTAAGGACTACAAAACTTTTACCAATAACAAAATACAAAATTACAAATCCAAAATATCAAGGTTACATAAGTTTACCGATACCAAATTAACAAAAAGTATTAAATACTTTTACCAATCATCAAAATACAAATCCAAAGTATCAAATAAGTTTACCAAACACCGAACAACAAAATACAAATCCAAACTCCAAAGTATCAAAGTATCAAATAAGTTTACCAAATACTAATCATCAAAATATAATCCTTCAAACCATACAAACTTTAAACCTTCAATCCTCAATCTTCAAACCTTCCATCCTTAAGCTTCAAACCTTCAATCTCCAAGCTTCAATCAATCGGTGTGTCTTGTTCATTTGGAAGTTCATCTACAAAAAAAGATAAAATATTAATATCTAATCCATCTATTATTCTAAAATATTAATTTTTAGAAAATGAAACAAAATGTTACCGATTTCGATATTTTCCAACTTCTCATTCAACTCTTCTATAGAAGCAATAGACATGTCAAGTAGCTCGATATCCGCCGGAGAAGATCGTATCCAATCTTGTGTACAAATCAATGCTTCCGCGGTCTTAGGGTTAAGTGAACTTCTATATTTATCAATAACCCTACCACCGGTACTAAATGCCGACTCCGATGCAACTGTAGAGATCGGCATTGCTAACACATGCCTAGCTACTTGTGAAAGGATCGGGAACTTCACCGAATTTGCTTTCCACCAACCCAAAAGATCAAATCTCTCATCTCTTTTCTCCTTTCCGTCGGCCAAATAAATATCAACCTCGCTCCTACAATCTTCTTCTTCATCATCATATTTATCGAATTCACGCTCCAAATCAAGTTTTGCGTTACCCAAAGAAGAAGGCATACCACTAGAAGAAGAATTGTCATTTGAGTTTGGCATATTTGTTTTTTCCACTTTCTTTTGGTAGTGGTTGAACAAATCTTCCAAAGTTTTCTTCACTTTCTCCAAAATCGCCTTCGTTTTATCGGTGCCTTTACCGTGTATCATTTCTATACAAAAGGCGACATAACGAAGCTTGTTGCGTGGATCCAAAGCAACGGCAACATATAACAAAAAATTCATATTTTCAATGTTATCCCAATATTTGTCATACTTTGCCTTCATTGACTTTGCCATTTTTTGTTTTTCTTCATCTACACTAACGCACATTCTTGTGATTGTTGCTTGCATTGTCACAAGCTCGGAGAAAAAAAGATTTGATGTTACATACTTGGAACCAGAAATTTTGGTTGTAACATCAGCAAAAATTCGCAAATATTCGACAAAATTCCTATTTTAAATAAAAGTAATCATGCATTAGTATCTAAAAAAATAATCATGCATTAGTATCTAAAAGAGTAAAAGACTAAAAGCAAATAATTAGATAGATAAGTAAAATCGAACCTAGCGTTCTCCCAATCATGTGAACTCGGAGAACCCGTGGCTCCATCATTTCTTTTCCGTTTCCTTGTGCTCCCCTCACAATCATCCTCGGTTTCATCATGAAAATAAGCTCTATAATTAGAATCTATCGCGAAAAGCCTATTGACAATATACATATTATTAGTAAAAAACACATAAATATTAATATATGTAAATTAAGTAGTAAAAGTAAAACATACCTATCAAATGCATCTTCATATTTCACAGCCGTTTCCAACATGAAAAACGTCGAATTCCATCTTGTCTCAACATCAAGACACGGTTTTTGTTTACACTTTATTTCCACCCGCTCAACACAATCCTTGAAGCTTGAATATCTAGCAGGTGAAGATCGCACATACCTTATAGCATTTCGAATTCTAGAAATCGAAGCACACTGCTCTTCTAATCCATCTTTGACCACAAGGTTGATAATATGTGCACAACATCGTAAATGCAAATCCAACACATCATTCGGTAGCCCATGCGGGCTTGGCGACAGGTTCTCATGTGTGGGCTTGTGGGCTCGGTCGGCTTGCCCATACGTCCAATGTGGGCTTGTGGTGCGGGTTTCGGTAGGGGCTTGCAAGTTGCATGTTATTCATAATGGATATTGCCACGTGGCACAATTTTAGTGGTCCTCAAGTTCACAATGAAAAATGAGTTTTTATTTTAACTTTCCTCTCTCTCTCTCTCTCTCTCTCTATATATATATATATATATATATATAAGGGTTTTTGGGATTGGTGAGGGCTTTGGGTAAAGTTGATGTGACAGTGAGGGTTTGTGGGTTGTGCTACCGAATACCTTACGTTCTGTTCTCGAGTTTAATAAAGGAAGAGAAAGGAAAGGGAAGGAAGATCTTTTCCTTTCCTCCCAAAAATGGGATGATAAGGTTTAAGGTAAAATAAGCCTAAAATTCCCCTCCAAATCCTCCCTTTACTTCATCAAATGAAACTCGATAAAACAATTTTCTGGTTTCCCTTCCAAATCCTTTCATTTCCTTTGTTAAAAAAAAACTCGAGAACAGGGCGTAAAAGTGTTTATCAGATTATGAAGTGTTAAACACGAGTTTCATGGAAAGCGTTTGGATTAGCTTATGGTGGTACCAAAATATAACAAGCTAACAATTTGTTTCAAATAAGTTAACAAGTTAAAATGAAGTAACTTACCAAAACTCCTTGTTTACTGGTGTCAAAACAGCATAAGCACTTATTTTTTTTCTCATCCAAACACTAAAAACTTCTTATTACTGATTTTATACTGAAATATGATATATTGAGATTATGAATCATTGTATTTGTAGTAGAAACCAAGTTAGAACATTAACATAACTTGAGAGTTTTCTTGTTAAGTACATAAGTGTGTAACCGTGTAACTATGTAAGGGTGCATATTTAGCATCGCCTCTTTGAGAATGTGTGGATCTTTCAATAATAGTGTCACTTAATACTATACAAGTCAGACAAATTTAGCATTGCCTCTTTGAGAACGTGTGGATCTTTCAATAATAGTGTCACTTAATACTATACAAGTCAGACAAAATCAAGCTACATATTAATCTAAAGTGGGAACTCCATATAGGATCTCTAGGCCTTTGCAAAATTTGGATTTGAGTTTTTCATTTTTCACACTCGAAGCCTCCACCTTTAGTTATTTGTGAAATTTTTGCGATTTAAGCATCCTGCAATTGATCATTATGTTAGAGGAACAAATGACATTAATAATAGAATTCAAATTTTAAATGACGTTATGTATCTATCTAAGATACATCTTACTTTCTTGGATGCTACAACTAAAGCCAATTGCAACTAATGGCAAAACAATGCATGTATGAAAAGGCAAATGGCTATTGTTGTGAGCTTTGTCCGTCGAAATGGATATGTCAAAGAAAGATTTGTAGTTGGTTCAAGTAAAAGGTACGACTTCATTCGTTTTGAAAAATGACAGCTCATTTTCTTTATTTTATCAATTATCAAAAGCTTGTTGCTCAAGAAATTCGGAGTCAAGGATACAATGGAACTAGTAATATATGTGAATGATAGAGAATAGGCTATGTGTTTTGTTCTTAAAGAACGTCCTTACGCTTATTTTACCCATTTGTAGCTATTTTGTAATAGTTGCAACATCTAAAGATGTGACTAAGGTAAAATTAGGGGTGTTCATTTTACCTTCGACAACCGACGACCACCTCCCGTGTTGTCGACGACCACCTCCATCTATATATCTCTACTCAACGACCTGTGTATACCTGACGACCTCTGCCCTCCGATGTTGCCTCCCGATGTTGTCGTTCGATTTCGTTGACCAAATTTCGTTGACCAAATTCTAACATTTTGTTTGGTTAACAATGGAATGGAATTCATTTTTGGAAATTCCCTCCATCATGGATTTCACCATTCCCTCCTACATCGGATGATGGATTTCAATTCCATTCCCTCCTACATCGGATGATGGATTTCAATTCCATTCCCTCCATACTTTTTCAAAAAGACAAAAAAATACCCTCATGTAATACCAAGGGGTGTTTGGGACTGGTTATGAACAAAAGTGTTTGTCGGCTTATCAACTTTTTTAGGGAGTTAAAATATTTTGTCTTCTCAAAAAACTGCTTATATATAAGCATTTTACCCAAACACTCCAAAACAGTCTAATGTTTTTCCAGAAACCTAATAAGTTGTAAGCATCTTCAAATAAGCACTCCCAAACACCTCCTAAAAAAGAAATGAGAAATTTGGAATTTTGTGCTCAACAAGGTTCTTATGCCAAAAATATGTTTCAATATTTAAAAGTTGAAAAACCCATTGCATAATGCATATAACCTCACTTTGACACCCTTTTCCTCTTTTTTGTTTATCCACCCGACCCGAACGGGGTGGGGATTTCATGCTAAACCGTGTTTGGGGATCCTTGCTAAGAAAAAATCAGAGATGGATTCGGGATCGGGTAACACATCCCTTGCCTCACCCCACCCCTTACAAGGTATAATATTTATACGTTAAATTTTAATTATTATTCATATTTGTCATTCTTCCAAATTAGGTTCTCTCGTTTCACATAGACTTTGTAACACCCTTACCCTCACGACCATCCTTGTCGTATACATAAAACAGTATCTGTTGCCTACCCCCTCGTCGTTGACCCATCCATAGAACATGGCACTATTGGGTTTGGGCCCTGCTAGGTTTGATGGTTGTGTATCTTGGTCAATGAATGCGAATCGAATCTCTTAATTGCAGATTAAGTTATGAGTTTTTAGCCTTTTTAACCTATAGAACATGCAACATCAATTTTCATAATGTGTTAACATTATTTTTAGGACAAGGGTCCGGGTCAAGATTGGACCGGGGTCGAAGATTAGGGTTGTACCAGGATTGGGTCGTTAAGTGTCAAGGACAAAATTTCATTCCTACACCCGTTGAGATTTTGGGTGGGGGCCGAGGACCGTTACTAAGAACCCGGGCCGAGGATCGTATTACACATTTTTATGGTGTTCGATAAGCAATTAATAATAGTTCAATATGCTTAACAAAAGTTTGGTGCATGCTTGATAATACTTGATTAAGTTTGAGGTGTGCTTGACGATGGTAGCAATGGCACAGAATAAGATCGACATGACAACGACAATTGCTTTTTATCGAGATGGGTTATAATTGTATTATTGTTGTTGGAATCAGGAAAATTGATTGGTGAGAAGAAAACACGATAATTAATTTTCGGATTAGTGGTTTGTTTTTGTTATAGTAATCAGTGTTATCTATCATCTTTAGCATATCTAGGAGAATTATGTTTTTCTATTGTTATTGTGGGTATTGAAGATGATAGAGAATGCCTATTACTCCAATAGTAAAAAAAAACAATTAAGTCAAATCATGGTAGAACCATTCTTGTTTTAATGGGTTTTACTATAGAGAGTTTTTTATATAAAGGTTGTAGAACACTAGAATGTAGATGGTAGAAGATCTACAGGAGAAGATTATAAGCAAGAACTAGTCAATTATGATGGAGTTTCAAAATATATCAAAAATGTTGGTAGATAATGTAACATACGGAGAATAAGTATATTTATCGACAATGTTGATTACTCCAACATTAAGATGGTTGACGAGTAATCAACATCGTCAACTGATCTCAATTCAATATTCTTCTTCATATGTTCTCCACGATCAATATACCTTTCCTAGACAATTTATAACACGATCGTAGCTTATTGGCTTTTGCTTAATCTCATGTGGTATCACATTCAAGACGACAAGTTGTAATCTAAGAAATTTCTTACTAATAGTCCATGTTACTTATTGTAAAACTTGATTATCTTGTTGAACGTTATAAATGTTTAATCATTACTCATATTTTGTTTACGAAGGTACGAATGTTTATCCATGTATTTGTTTTTTTTTTGGAAGAGGTATCCCGGACCACATTGGGCCCAGACTAATCCTCGGCAATTTTGGGCCGAAACCCGACTGCTAAAGCATGCAGCCCGGGGTCGAAGCCCCCGTATCTCCAGAATGCGTCCCCCGTACCTCCAGAACACTCCTTTGGTAATCCATGTATTATGTATAACATACAATTTACAAATATAACTATATCAAGTAATAATATTTGGCCTAGTGATGATTATATGTAATGGATGTTTAAAAATTGGATAATAAAGCCAATCACAATCATACATTGCATATCGTGTTGTTAAAGTTTCATATGAATGCATTTGCAAATAGTGTTGTAAAAGTCATCAAAAGTTGTCTTGTGAGACATGTCACTCTAAATCTAAAACATTATCTTTGTAGTTGTATCACAAAGAACTCAATGAGTTGAATTTATCACATTTAAAAATCAACTGTAAACATTTTCAATCAGAATTCCATAATATATACGTTTTTCTAAGGAATTTTATATAAAAATAGTAATGATTTAAGGGTGGTTTGGTTAGAAGTAGTAAGCAGTAATCAATATAAATGATAATAACAGAAAGTGTTTGATTTTCTATAATAATGAGTCTATTCCTATGAAAGCTAAAATTTCGTTCCTAATTAAATCGGAGGGTAGATTGATACCTCTAATGATCAGATTCGGTTTAGTTGGAATCCTATTCATATGGAAACTAACTGATCTTCATGGAAAAGTTTTGCTTTCTTTCTTGCCTTTTTATTTCAATACATTGAATATAGATATTCTTTTTATACATATTTTTATTTCTTGAAAGTAATTATTTTGATTGTTACATGTTTTTATGTCAATTTAATGGATTTTCGAATTTGCTTAATGTGATTTTGGTCCTTCTTGAATAGTTAGTGGGAAAAGAGTTGTTTTAATTTAGGGCAAATTGTGTAAAAAATGAACGTAATTTACTCTAGTTTCTGTTTTGGGGAATGTACTTTTAAAATACTCATTTAAGAGTATATAACAAAACTTTACAACCAAAAAGGGGAACCACTTACCAATATAATAAGTTAATATTGATTTTTCAATAATTATATTATTTTAAAAATTATAAATAAACATTAATATTGTGATGTCTCTTAAATAATTTCCATGTTATCCAAAGAAATTTCATATAAATAATGATTATCACCTACTCAAAGTCTTAATCCGTCTCTCTTCTACGATTATCGTTTTTTTAATTAAATTTATCCTCCTTAAAAAATATGTTTCCGATTTTGTTAGTTTGCTCCAAAAAAACCAAGTTTGCGATTTTGCGTTTGATACGTTGAAGTTCTTCACCATCTCTTTGTTTTCATTCTTGTTGAAAATAGAACAAAAAAAAAAACAATGGTTGTTGAGGAGAGATTGTTCGAGGAATGAAAATAATGGGTTTTGGAGTTTAGGAAACAGGTTTTGATTTGTGTAAGGCTTAAAGGGAAAGGGAATTTTTAAGAAAAATAAAATAAATAAAAAAAAAGATAATAATGAGAGATGAATGGATTGAGATTTAGAGTCGGTGATAAACATTATTTATACGGAATTTCTTTTGATGATATAATTATTGAAAAATCAATAGTCACTTACTATATTGGTAAGTGGTTTCCCTTTTTGGTTGTAAAGTTTTGTTATATACCCTGAAATAAGTATTTTAAAAGTATATTCCCCAAAATAGAAACTAGAGTAAAGTACGTTCATTTTTTACGCAATTTGCCCTTTAGTTTATTACGATGACAAATTTCTTGATATCCGATCATCCTTTTAATACTCACTTTGAGTTTTAATAGTTCATAGTTGACAATAATTTTATTTATCTTTTATCCATGTGGTTTTTGACTTTTGGTGGCTCTAGAGTTTTGGTGGATTCAATGCGATTTGCTAAATACCCATTTGTATTTGAGATCGCCTTCCTCATACACACTTGTGATTTTTTGGAATATTTAGTTTTCATTGTCTCCTTTTTGATGGATTCGATTCATTATTCACAATTTGTTTGATTGGATATATAAAATTCTTTAGTACTAGGAGGATTCTAGGGATTCTTGAATACCCATTCAGAATTGAGATATCTTTTGGTGCCCACTTTGGATTCCTAGGATATTTGTTCTCCAAGGTTTAGGTGCCGTTTAGTTGATGCTTACCCGGTAAGAACTTACCGAAGCAATTCACCTTGTGAGATGAACATGACAATGACTAGAATCTTACCCAGTAAGAGCGATGGCATGACAATAGCATGAAACGAGAGTTATACCCGGTAAGTGAGATTTACAAATCTTACCCGGTAAGTGCTTACCGGGTAAATTGTTGCATATGATATCGTTTTGAGAGGCTAAAATATTGTCCGATATGGTTGGAAATAGTGTTCAACTTTACCGGTAAGTGCTTACTGGGTAAGTGTTTAAGTAAACGGTCCCTTAGTCTACAGTTTCATTAGTTTGATTCATCATTAATTTTCATTGTAGCAAGTCTGATTTGGTTGTCCATGATTTTCTTGACTTTGAATTTGGTGATTGCCCAGTTGAATTTGAAATTGAAATCATCATTATGAAATCATCATTATGATACCCACTTACCCACCATTGAGTTATGGTAACATTTAAACATTAAAAAAGTTTAAAGGTATATTGAGTACAAAAGAAGTTCAATTGTAAAATGTGATTAAACAGAATAGTTTGTTGTCCTTATAAGTCATTTAACATGTCATGTCATTACCACGTCATTGCCACGTGTGTTAAGTAATTGCCACGTAATACATCAAACTGGGAGAACGGGTTATAACCGGTCATAATGGTATTATATGAACAATTTCAAAGAGTTCAATGGTATATTGAGTACAAAAAATAGTGTTGTGGTAAGATTTTATCAAAATGAAAAGTTCGTTACCCATATAAGTCTTTAACCGAAATAAAAAGACCACTTACAATGATACATAAGACATACCTATTAACTTATTATTTTTATTATAATTTACTACATTATTTATATTATAATTTATTTATTATTTATATTATACATAAATTATATTTAGTATTTTTTGTGAAACTAAAATTATTAAAATTTCTACCCATAGTTCATATAAAAAAATGATATTTTGTAATGGAATGGATCTTATTTAAATTACTAGTTTGGTTCCTAAAAATAAAAATACATTAATACAACTACGTATTTAATATACTATAAATAATTTATATTTAATATTTTTATGATATTATAAATTATTAGAATGTGTAAATATAAATTATAAAATGGTTGGTAATGTAACAGTGAAACTATTTTTAAAAGATGTATATAAGTTTATTAATGTAAGTTGTAATTACAAAGTCGGATGCGATACTTTTTTAAATAAGTTTGTTATTTGATTGAAGAAAAATAGTTTAAAGGATTCAAAGAACTAAGCTATAAATAATGAAATATATGAACATTCTAAGTCCGATTATTGGTGGCAATTCGAGGGTTGATGGATTGGCGGGTCACAGGTTCACAGGTTGGAGGGTCAGAAACCTCAACCCTGACCCCACCCATTTAGCTAATCGTGTCGAGTTTTTCAACCTTTACCCGTGAAGGGTCGTGTCGTGGGTCGTGTCGTTGGTCGTGTCACGGGTTGGCGGGTTGACGAGTCATAAACGGGTTGACGGGTCATAAACGGGTTGACGGGTCATAAACGGGTTGACAGGTCAAAGTTCATACTTCATACAATTCAAATAAAAACAAAGTCTCAATACAATTAAGTTCAAAAGCATCCAAATACAACCAAGTTCAAAAGCAACCAAATACAACCAAGTTCAAAAACAACCATATACAACCAAGTTCCAAGTTTAAATAAAGCAAGTTTAAAGTTCAAAATACAAATAAAGAGTAGTCTCCCTTTTCTCTTAAAGAGTAGTCTGGAATGTGGTGAAGGCGTGAAGTGGCTGGAAGTTGGAACTAGGGTTATTAGGATTAGTGGATTTGATTTTTTTAGTTTTTCTAATTTTTATTATAATATATATATAGAAGGACAATCAAATGAGCACCATGCAATTGTTGCACACCTTAAGAACCAATCTCATCCATCCATCTAGTCTTAATGGATATATGGATTCATAAATATATTCATAGTTTCCTATTATATATAGTGATCATAATTAATAAACTCTAATTACATTTCTATAAATATTTAAATCATAATAAATGAATCTTCATTATTTTCATAAAATACACTAATTCATTGGTTCTTAAGAGTGTGCAACAATTGCATGGTGCTCATTTGATTGAAGTGGCTGGAAGTTGGAACTAGGGTTATTAGGATTAGTGGATTTGTTTTTTTTAGTTTTTCTAATTATTATTATAATATATATATATATATATATATAAAATAATTAATTTAAATATAAACGGGTTTGCGGGTCAACCCACCAACCCGGCGGGTCAACCTTTGAAATTTGGTGGGTTGACGGGTTGGTGGGTTGGCGTGTCAAAAACCTCAACCCAAACCCTTTTATTTCCGTGTCGTGTCGTGTCGAGTTAACGGGTCGTGTCGAAAATTGCCAGCCCTAAGTCCGATAATAGCAGCGTAAATAACTTTTAATTCAATTTAAAATAATGATAAAATTTATTAAAAAGTTTGAAATAATAAAAAGGTTGTAAATCTACTGTTCTATCCATATGATACTATGTAAGAAAAATTAATTTCAAAGATTAAAGTATAAAATGCATCCAATTGGGCCCGAGCAACCAATGAATTGGGCTAAAAATATTGCTATTGGGCCACGATCTTTTGGTAATGAATATGCTTTTCAATGTGGCCAATCAAAAGATGGCAAATGGCATGAATGTTTGTTCTTTACTAATTTAACTAGTTAATGACCCGTATATTATACGGACATTTTAAACATGTTATTTTAATTTTTAATAAGAATAGATATTTGTATGACAATTGTCAGTACCAATCAATTAGTTATGTAAATCATATGTTTCACGACAATTGCCATTACAATTGGTTATTACAATATATATTTTAGTTATCTAATTTTAATAATGTAATTTAAAAAAAATTCAATATTAGGCTCATTTTGAAAGTATTGTCGAAACGATTATAATGGTATAATTTATTAAAAAGAAAAACAAAAATTTTAAAACATTTTAATTAATATATATTATTATCTTAATATGACAAATATGTAAAGTGAAAATGAGAAACTAAGGGATAAAAACTAATCTATTCAAATAATTCTAAGGATACAAAATGTAAATTATAAAGATAATTGTGGAATTAAAAAAATAAGAATAATTGATGAGATCATCATTAAATGATTCTCCTTTAATTGGCCAATGAAATCGTTCATCAGCAAAAACCCTCCTTTAATATATATATATATATATATATATATTAGTTAAACTAGTTTGGTTTCTATTTTTTATATTGAATGTGTTTCGTTGGAGAATATTATAAAAATAGATGTTTACAAATCATATTTATGGTAATCTTTTTTTTATGAAGTTAACTTGTTAAGATCAAGAAACTACACTTGATGGTTAGTTAAATTTTTTCGTGTGGCTCAGTTGGTAATGGGTGGACGGTAAGTTTGCAACAAACATCAAATGGTCCAGGTTCGAGCCTCGGCTCGCGTACAGACACCCTCATAGCCACAACCGCTGAATGAGTCAGGAATGCCTCCTACAACAAGCATTGGTAATCTATGGTGGACCGGTTGGAGTTGCCGGAATCAACCTTTTACAACAAAAAATCCCTTTGTGTATTTATATTTATACTTTCTTTTGATTGTTCATTGAGTTTGATTAGGCTATGTTTGGCAAACTGGCTGATAAGGTAGCTGATGCTTGATAAGGTAACTGATGATTGATAACTTATAAGTTACCTTACAAGTCACCTTAGAGCATCTCCAACAACATTGCTAAAATAGAAAATTTGGTGTTTATTTTCTCTAAAATGCTCCAACAGATCCTTAAAATGGAGAAAATAAATATTTTAGACATGTCTTTACTTCAATAAATTCTTCAAAATTTTGAGTGTAAAGATTTTACTTCTGTTTTTTTCTTCTTCCAATTTTGAGATGGGAAAAAACCACGTGTATTGAGTAATTTTACATAACTTTTGATTTTATATAACTTTAGTATTTTTACGTAAATTTTTTAGGTTTCTTCGTCTATGTGCAAGTCTCTTTCGTTTATCGGATGGATAAGGACAAGTCATCAAAGCCGTAAAAATGGGTTTGAGTTTGCATTATTAGAGTTGTTGAGCAAAACAGAAGGTTAGGTCCAACTCCCACTTAGCCCGAGGATGCAAATGATCACATCTACTTGAAGGGTTGGCTCATTCGTAATAAGATTTCGTTCTTTCAGGCACCTTTATAAAGCAACCAGTTTCAGTCCCTCCAATAAGTGAGAATTTTTTTTATTGTTCTTTGAGGTCATATGAAATTCGTCAGGCTGCAAATAAATTGATCTGGACATCCATAGCAAACAAAAATAAAATTTTAGAGGGTTTTTGACGCAGGCGGAATGCGGGGAACGGATCGACAAGCGTCAAATCCAAAAGAGTAACGAGTCTAACAACGTAGAACTCGGAGAAACAAGAGATAAAACTCTAATAACTTACAAAGAGAAAATATATTAACTCAATAATCTGATTACAATTGAAACCTAAGCATCCTATTTATAATCTAAACTTAGAGATAATTATGGAATGCAAATAAACCTAAATTAATTATAAAACTTGAACATTAAGAAAACTAGATAATATGGAAACTAAATAATAGTAATAATCCTAATAATAAAGATAATTATTCTTTAAGCTAATTAAGTAATAAAATACTTAAATAAGCAAATAAAGGCAATCTTCTCCGGATTTATCAGATGCGCAGTTCTGCCTACATGCTCGCGCCGCGAGCTACACCTTCGCGCCGCGAGACGGACGTTGCCTTGATACTTGATTTTTCCTTTTTTCCGAACACATTTTCCAGGTTTCCAAAACTCTTTAAAAACCTCGAATACAGATCGAAACGGATCTGTATCAGTCACCCCCACTTGGAAAGAACTCGACCTCGAGTTCACTCCAAATTCGAAAGGATACCGTTGCGATCGTTTCCATCTAAGTGACACTTCATCAAGTTCAAACGGATAATAGGCGACTGGAGTTGTTGCGGCCTGATTTGGAGTCTTGGGTGCTATGGCAACAGAAACTTCTTCTTCGATGTCGACATTCTTGACTTCCAATGGCGCGATAATTACTTCGTCGTGGATTTCGATGGCCGGTACGAGATCTAGTTCGGAAAGTTCAATCTCGGTCATGACAAGATTATCTTCCTGTAGTGGCTCGATCGGGACGGGTGGCGGTTCGGCTATGATGGGAATGATTTCGGTTTTGTCCGGTAACACTTCATCCTTTTCGAGTAACTTTTGTTGTAGCTTTTTCAGAGGGGATGGTTTCCTTACATAGTCGATGTTGACTGGAACATGGATTTGGTTGTTTCTTCCGCCTCTTCGCCGACGGTTGGGGTTGTTATAGCGGAGTAGTTCGGTGAAGGCGTTTGTGGATTTTGTGATAACCGCCGTTAGATTATCGAATGATGCGGTAAGAGCCGCAATCGCAATCTTCAAATCTGCTGTGGTAGCGGGTTGGTCGGCCATGTTAATAAAAGAGACGGGAGAAAGCCTCGCTCTGATACCAACTGACGCAGGCGGAATGCGGGGAACGGATCGACAAGCGTCAAATCCAAAAGAGTAACGAGTCTAACAACGTAGAACTCGGAGAAACAAGAGATAAAACTCTAATAACTTACAAAGAGAAAATATATTAACTCAATAATCTGATTACAATTGAAACCTAAGCATCCTATTTATAATCTAAACTTAGAGATAATTATGGAATGCAAATAAACCTAAATTAATTATAAAACTTGAACATTAAGAAAACTAGATAATATGGAAACTAAATAATAGTAATAATCCTAATAATAAAGATAATTATTCTTTAAGCTAATTAAGTAATAAAATACTTAAATAAGCAAATAAAGGCAATCTTCTCCGGATTTATCAGATGCGCAGTTCTGCCTACATGCTCGCGCCGCGAGCTACACCTTCGCGCCGCGAGACGGACGTTGCCTTGATACTTGATTTTTCCTTTTTTCCGAACACATTTTCCAGGTTTCCAAAACTCTTTAAAAACCTCGAATACAGATCGAAACGGATCTGTATCAGTTTTGAAATTGGATGAAACTAGTTTTATTTGGACTTCTATGATTGCAAGCCCATGTTAGGTGTTGGGCCCAAAAGCTAAAAACCAATAACATTGACTCAGTTTGGGATTTGATAAAACATTGAACCGTTCTATATAGAAGTCAAAAAATGCATGAATTGTTCTTTAGAAAGGAATTGATTCGCATCTCATGTTAATGTGTATCCATGTGCATCCAACTGTTGATAACCAATTTCACGCTTCTCAAGTTAGCATGAGATTAAAGAATCAAGTTGCACTTCTAAATTCTAATTCTTTACCTTTCTAAAGAGCTAATTACGCCATTCATATAGAAAAATTATTTACTACATATATCATGGTCTCGTATTCTATTGTATTTTCTATCCATAAATCGATACTTTTTTTATCAATAAAGAAGTATTACATTTTTTTAACCTAGAGAGTAATTGTTTTGCACCCATGTGAACTCATGAAAGTTCAAAATTTGAACATATGTACAACTCTTTTTCTAGTATGATTATTCCGTTCTTATTCAGAGTCTTTTCTTATAAAGATGTACGTAGGAGATTGCAGTTCTAATTAACTGATTTAAGCTAATCAAGAAAACGAAGACTTATAGTGAACAAATAAAATTTTTAATTTACTCAACTTTATTTTTCTACTTCAATAAAAAAAAATTATTAGGCATATAATTATACCTTCGACACCTATTAATAATATCATTTCGTAAGTTTTAATCAAATTACTCTAACATAAATTACCAATAAAAAATATATTTTGGCGGTACAATGATTGGTGATCCACATTAAAATTTGAATTAAATAGCTTTGAATTTATATAAGCTAATTTTTAATTGCACAGGAACCAATCATGCAATATACAATTGTTGTACTTTTAATCCGATAATTTAGCATCTATTTCCTTTTTATTTATTTATTTATTCTTAGATAGGAATAAAGTTGCAACATACAGAAATAAAAGTACGAATAATAGAGATGTCATTGGTTTGCTAACCCCCTTTTAGTCTATGATTGGTTATTTCTTTTTGTAGTAAACTTTGTTTTCCGGGCCTTGTGATGAATTCAATCCGACGGATATGAATGATCAAATACAAATCACTCTTATATATTAATATTTATATGTATGTGTAATTATGTATATGTATATGGCGTTGAATTAGATAACATACTGTTCTTAGTTGTGGCCATGGAGTTATTAAATGGACGATAAAAGAGTCTTATAGCTAATATAAATACTAGATTTTGTTTTCAATAACATAGACACTAAAAAGGTTTAATTTAAATCATATATCATAACTAAAAGAAAAGTTATTAAACAAAACCATAATCATACTACAAGTATATATTCAAATGGTTCCATATAATTCACCAATATGTACAAACAATGTTTTTGCTAAGGATGTATATCTAATTGTTTTCATGACTTGTGTTTTTTTTGTCAATCGTCAAATTACATTAAAAAAACATGTATTTTAGTTAAGTTACTGTTAGGGAAATCTATATCAAATATAAGAAGATGTTATAGTTTAAAATTTGTGTAGACATGAGTTATAGTTTGAAAAACGTTTATTTTTTAAAACGCACTTCAGACAACACGTCAAATTTTTAGATGTTACAACAACATAGAAGTAATATTTTAAACTATAAATATCAAACACACCTTTTGAAATGTTATTATTTCTTGAGATAGAATCTCAACAAAATTAACTATGTTCAATATCCACCATTTACTAATTAAACAAAGATTATATAGATCATGTTTGCACAATACATTATTTTTGTTGCTAAATATGAATACATTATTTTTCGGGTCATGAGTTTATTTAAATGTGGAGTAAACATGAAAGTGTATAAATATCTTCATCTATCCTTATCAGTATAAAGGCAACAAAAGTCTTTATTAAACAAGCATATAAAAATATTAATATGATTATATTTAATTTGTATTGATTCTTTAAACTGTACCCAACTTTATATTTTAAGATTTTTGCATTAATTATATTTACTTAATAAGTTATTTGTTAGAGTTAATGTACATATATACAAAGAGATACATACATACATATATATATATAGAGTCACCTTATTTTGAAAACTCATTAATTTGTGGAAACTTTGAAAATTCATATAAACCATTGATTAGAAAGATCAATGGACAAGATTAATTGCAAAATTCAAAATCATAACCACCAACTCCTATAATTAAGCATCACAAAAATAAAATAAATAAAATTACCAAAAATAAACAAGAAAATGGATTATGATTGGTGGAAAACTTGGTTTCCAAAGTTTCCACAAATTAATAAGTTTTTCAAAATAAGGTGACTCTCTATATATATATATATAGTATTTTTATGATGATTAAAGAACCGTTTACTCATCATTTATTGTAAGAGTTACCACTCTCATTTACCTTATGAGATAACATTATCTGCCATTAAAATGGATTGATGGTAAAAGTTTTTAACCCGATAAGCACCTAGTGGGTACCCTCACTTATCAGGTAATACTATCTATATCGTTGCTTCCTCTGTTACCAGGTAGGATTTTTGCTCCTTTATATTTCAACCGGCAAGATATTTGAAAGGGTAAGCACTTACCAAGGTAAGTGTTTAGTAGACGACTTCCAAAATTGGTTTGTAATCACAAACGACGTAGAAGGCTCAAAATTGATGGCTCATTGAGCCGATATTTAACTTATCCTACAATCAATACAAAAAAGTATAGATGACAATTAATATAATCAATTTGGAAAGTTCAAGGCATGATCATCTTCGTTTTGCTCCAACAACTTCTTCGAAAAGTTGAGCGCTCCTGTCCAATTGCTCCATAAGCACAATATAATGCTTCACTCTAAGAGGATGCTTGGTTCACAGTGTTTTTGATTAAATGAAATATGTCAAACGAATCGGACTTTGCCTTATTCGGAATGGAATGTTGTCAGGTTTGACCACATATAGACATTGGAATGGAATCTATTAAAGGAATTAGAATTTGTATGTTTCGTTCACATAATATAGCTTTGGAATTGGAATGAAAATTTAGTAAATGACCAAAATACTCTTTTCAAAAACTTTGAAATCAGAATCCAACTACTACGGTTCAGAACGGTTGTGGTCGACGGTGGTGGTCGCCGACGGTTCAGCAAGGTGGTGGTTGGCGGTGGTTCAGATCGATGTGGTTGGCGATCAGGCCCGGCCCTGGGGCCGTGCAGCCCGTGCGACCGCACAGGGAATCAAAACCCAAGGGGCATCAAAATTCAATATAATGTTATTATAGTATATGTAATTAGTTTTAAAAATTTATGAGTTGGGCTTTATTCAATTCCAAGTATGGTATTATATTACATTATTAATTTAGTCGATTTTAATTTAGGCTATGTTTGGCAAACTAGCTGATAAGCTAAATGTTGATTGATAAGCTAGCTAGTTAGTAGCTGATAAACTAGCTTATGAACAAATTATGTTTGGCAAAAACTAGCTTATGAGTATGTAAAGTGACCAAAAAGAATATCTTTAAATTTAATAATTAATATTAATAAGGGTATAATTGGTAAAAGCTCCCAAAAAGCTACTCAAAGTAGCGTTTCAAAAAGCTAGGTTATCGTACATGTTTGGATGGACTAGCTTATAAGCTAGCTTTTGCCAAACAAAGCCTTAGTGGAATTCTTCATTATTCTATCTACGTTACTTGCTTTTGCATCAATTAAAGGATTTGAGAAATTAGCAGATATCATATTTGCATCACAACATCAATTATCTTGCTATGTAGTCTATGCTTAGGAATTTAGGATTTGTCCATTTGTTGTTTTTTGCACCATTGCACTCACTATTTTTTTATATCAATTTCAATGACCATACTGTTTTTATTAGACATTTATAGACTTGCGAAGTTGCACTTTTCTTATTTATTTATAACTTTAATCTAATTATTTACCATTTTAGTTAAAACAATTTATAGTTTTTCTTGTTTTCTACCCTTTTATGCATGGAGACATCGTTTTAGGTGACTTATATTTATATTTTGTAATTTGGGGTTTTGGTTCTTATGTCCCCCTTTTTACTTTTTGTTTAGTTAATAAAAATCAGCGTGGGGATCATATGAGCCACTTAGCTTGACTAGGTTCCAAACCCTTTAAAATATCGTAGCGTACATCGGTTCATTTGTTTAAAAGATAGACATAGGGGCATAATTTTGCATTTTCGCACAGGGCATCCGAAACTTTAGGAACGGCCCTGTTGGCGATGGTGGTTGAGAACGATGGTGGTCACTGATGGTTTAGAATGGTGGTGATCTGTGCTTCGAAACGGTGGTGGTTGTTGGTGGTCGGTAAATCCGATTGAGAATATAAGGATAACTTTGCTTTTTGAGTAATTGGGATGGAATGAAATTAAATTCCTTCTTAATTGTGAAAGAATAACCAAATCCATGAATGGTGGAAGATATGGGGAGTCAATTCCATTCTAGAGGTAAGCCAAACACTTGAACGGAATTTGGTCAATCAGATTGGTCATTCTAATTCCTTCAGATTCCGTTGGAATCTTGCAAACCAAACGCCCCTAAGTAATATAACATATAAGAACAAAATTGGAATGATTTATATTATCAACAGTTATTACAAGATAATCATTGTATAAATGGTTATTAGCCACCCGACCCTCCAAAACTTCCCTACCACACCGATCATGTGTCATCATAAGGAAAGAAAATCATATTTTCTCTATTTATGATGACAAGTAGATGATGGACGATAATTAAACCACAACAACACTCATTTGATCACTCGCCCTCTAACTGTTAGGGTACATCAATGTACCAATGTTAGCTCAAAATCATACTTCAAAATTAAAAAAAAAAAAAAAAATCATATATCACCACCATGACATTTTAATTTTCAAGGAAAATGGGCAAGAAATGGCCAAACCCACTTGATGACATAGTGCTACCAAAAAGGAAAAAAGTGTTAAAGTGCAAGTGAATAAACAGTTTGTAAGTGGCCTTGTGTACTTTCCACAAACCCATAAAATATGTAGCCTCTTTCCCTTATGTACAAACACTTACAACTTTTAATGCATAGGATACAATTCATTTAAACATCATTATTCCCAATTCAACAATTTATGATCCACAATTAAAGAATCACCCATAAAATTTCCAAAGACTACAAGCCATACATGATGATGCTCTTCCTAAAAGAATCCAATCCAACCAAGATTGTCACTAGGAGATGTCTTCTTTACACAATTACACAATCTATGGAATCTAGGAGGTGTAATAGCTATATATAATAATAATAATGATTTAAATAATAATAAAATACCAAACAAATTGTATTTTGTTTAGGTTACTAAGCCATTGAAAGTTGTTTAAGATGGTACGAAAATCTCGGCGTGTTAATGAAAGGTTTTATGGTTTGTGTAGTGAATTCTTCAAGGTACTTTAAGAGATAGGCTACGGTAGTTTTCATCATCTTTGTTTACTTTGTATTATCTTAGATTTTTTACCTTTAAGAAATACCAATCTTTCTTTCTCTTATTTATTATAACGATGATTGATAAGAATATATACCTCTATCTCTTCCCCCCCCCCCCCCCCCCCCCCTTCTCTCTCTCTTCATATTATCATATATATATATATATATATATAAAATATACACATATGCATAATCATTTACAAATATAATAAATTATGCAAACTTAAACTTGTTCTCATGTGTTGTTTTACATATGAAATAACATTGTATAAACACCACATTTTCATATATGTTAATTCATATATAAACAACATATGAAACTGGTTTATAAGTTCGTAAGAAATATTAAGTTGATAAAAAATGTACTATATACAAAAATAAGTCCTAAAAGCAACAGAGAAATGCCAACCTATTCAAAATTTATCATCATGATAGAACAATATTAGGCTTGAATAAAGTAATGGACAAGAAAAGGCGGGTACAAGCACTTTCAATATCCATTCATTCTATAAAAAAAAAACTCAATAGATGACTCAATTTGTCTTTATTCAGTTGTCTTAGGTGAAATTATATATGATAATGGATTCTAATCAAGTTTAGCCATCCTACTTTAGAACACCGCAAATTGATTCATAATAATCGTGGGACTTGTCAACACTTGCTCCAAAGGCTTTTGTAAAAAACATGCCTCGGTACTAAATTGATTCTAACAATGGTTATTACGAACAAGTAGTTCCATATTTAGGATAATAACTGGAGCAAAGACTTTTTCCATTATAGTCATTGACACTTTATCTAATTATATTTTCCAAAAAAAACATTAAATCTAGGAATTTTATGTTTTAATATATAATAGTAACAAAGTGGGTGTATTTTCTTTATTTATCATTATATAACAATATTATCAATATTTTATAATAATTCAATCCAATATGGAAGTCCTTGGCCATTCTTTCCTTTTTGATCCTGCTTTTCCCACCTTTCCTTATCGAATTATGTAAATATACCATTCTTTTGTTAGGCTACTTTTATAAAACAATTCTATCAATGAGTGAAAAGACCTTCAAAGATGTCTATCTCATACTTTGTACCAACACCTACTTGACAACCATTCAAGATTATAATCTTTTTGTTTGATTACTTTATAAATTTCAACGATGGGTTGTGAAAAAGAGAAAAATAAAAACCAAACTTATCATTTAGTACCTAATATACGCCTCAAAATACCACTGGACCACCCACCGTCGGAGCATCTTTTTGTCTTGATCACTAGGTCAAGTATTATTCGTGTCTGATCGTCTCATATGATATATACTTGATATAAACATATGGAAATCTTTATCAAAATTGGACCGCCACTCAAGAGTGTCTTTTTCTAGAATTACTTGATAGGTTTCGGAAAAAAATTCGAACTTGTCATCATGTGTACACCATCATTGGACCACCATGAAACCATTCAATCCATGGCCATAGGAATATATGTTTGTCTTCATAACTACATTTTGGTATCATCCATCTTCAAAATAGGAATAGGAATACGAATAGGAATAGGAGCAATATATATTTTAGGGACCAGATAATGTAATAATCGAATCATGAATATATACATACATACATACATATATATAGAGAGAGAGGGGAAAGTTCAAATAAACTTATTTTTTATTGTGAGCACGAGGACCACTAAAATCGCGCCACGTGGCATATTCAATTTGAATAACATATGAATATTCCAACAGAATATGCCACATGCGCACTCTCGGTTGTCCTCACGTTCACAATGAAAAATGAATTCACATTTAAACTTGATCTTTTACACACACACACACACACACATATATATATATATATATAGGGAGGTTCAAACGAGAAACATGTCAATTTAAGAAAACGTGAGGAGCAATCTCAGCCACACTCATCTCGATCAACAAATGTGGCTTTGACCGGTCCCCCCTTTAATAATATTTACCCTCCCATGAATCGCGTCAATCCTCCGTGATCATGTCCACAGTAACCGTGAGATGGGTGGCTGAGATTGCTCCTCACGTTTTCTTATATTGACATGCTTCTCGTTTGAACCTTCCTATATATGTGTGTGTATTTTTATTAATTTCTAACATACTCTTGGAATTGGAATTGGAATTGAAATTGGCCTCAAGACATGCACCATGGAATATTATGATCATGTGTTTGTCCCCCCACCCACCACATTTCAATCAACCTCTCCCACTGTATGTGGATGATGAACCTTCTTTTCACTCTTCTTATGCAATATGCATGTACCATGGGTTGGAGTTGGTAATTTTAAAGACTGTTTGATTGTTTTTCTATTAAAACTAGATGAATTGAACTTTATATATTAATCAAACTGTCTGTAAAGAGCAAATTGAATTTGTTTTCTTTATTATGCTAACTAGTTAATGGCCCGTATAATATACGGGAATTTGAAACATGTTATTTTAATTGTTTATAAGAATAGACCTTTGCATGACAATTGTCATTACCAATTAATTACTTATGTAAATTATATGTTATACGACAATTGTCATTGCCATTACAATTGCTTATTACAATCGATATTTTAGTTATCTAATACTCGTAGTTGTTAAAATTTCAAAAATTGAAAATTTATTATTCTTTTGTCAAAAGATTCGAATTTCGTGAATGATTTTAAAACTGAAGGGATTCAGAAATAAAATATGTAGTGTTTTTGATTTTGTAGGATTTAAATAAAAAAATAATTACTTATAAATAATCTATAAAAATAGGTAGATTAAAAAGATATAATCTTTAAATTTCAAGAATATCAACAATTGAGTTTTAAATAATATAAAATTTAATTACTTATAAATTATTTATAAAAATACTTAGGTTAAAAAGATGAAATCTTTAAGTTTCAAGAATATCAAGAATAGAATTGTAATAAAATCTAAACAAATTAATTTATATCTAATTTTAATAATGTAGTTAAATTAAAAAAAAGTATTTAATATTAAACTCATTTTGAAGGTATTGTGGAGACGATTATAATGGTATAATTTATTAAAAAAAAAATTTTAATACATTTTAGTTCAGATATATTATTATCTTAAGAGAAATTATATTTCCTCCTACCATTTCAACCTATCCATCCTCCTACTCACTTAATTATTTGACATGTGGAATGCACTAATTCTCTTTCTTTATGTTATTCATAAATTTTAACACTTGTCAAATAATCAAGTGAGTAGGAGGATGGGTAGGTTGAAATAGTAGGAGAAAATATAATTTCTCTTATCTTAATATGATAAGGATGTAAAGTGAAAGATGAGAAACTAATGGATAAAAAGTAGTTTAATCAAATAATTCAAAGGATAAAAAATGTAAATTATAAAGATAATTATGGTATTAAAATAATAAGAATAATTGATGACATCATCATTTGATGATTCTTTTTTAATTGGCCAATCAAATGGCTCAATTTCTTAATCATGACTTCAGCAAAAACCCTTTTTTAATATATATATATAGATTGAGCAATTTAAACCAACAATTTTATGCCAAATTGGCAAATCCTATAGAAGGTATATACTATCTAGTCCATACGATTTCTTCTTTGATTTTGTTTTTATTTTTGGTCATTTTACTTTTATGCCGCTACTAAATAATCTTAAATTAAACTTTTGAGTGCATTGTGAATTTGGTCCCTGCATTTTAATAATCTTGTTAACCACAATCCCTATTATATATTTATTATGGATATGGTCCTTGTGGTTTTTACTTTGTTTTGATCATGACCCCTCTGACTAACTCATTGGTTAACTTTGTTAAAACAAAGATTATTTTAGTAATACACTATTCTTTTGACTTTTTCTTGTAAAAACGACATTTTTAAAAATTCAACAATAATCCACTTCAAATAATGATGCAAAACACAATTAACAATCCCTAAGGTGTAAAATGGTAAAAAAACAAGTACAAATTAGTTATGACATATCAACGAGCTCTAACTGACGCGGAAGGAAGTAATGCGTGGGACGAATCTACAAACGAGTTGCATCCTTGCAGAAGCTAATACGAGAGGAAAATTCTTGTTGCTGTGCTTCGATCATAATGGGATGATTTCCTCGTCGGCTATCTCCGGTAATACTTCTTCTTTTTCCGGCAAAACTTCTATCTTCTCGGGCATTTCATTTGGGATTGATGGTCGTTTAACCTGGAGAGGAAACGAATCCATAATATCCTGATAGCTTACATTCGTAATATGAATTTTGATTGATTAATAATGGTGGCGGTGGTGCAACTTGGGTCGGCCACCACGGAGTGGATGGTGATATCGGAATGCCTATCTCTTCTCCAACGCTCGTTGACGAGAGTGTCGATCTGATTGGCGAGGTTGGTGTAAGTTGTACTGAGGACCCTGTTGAGTGTCATGGAAGCAACCTCAGCGATTGCCTCAATGTTGGCTTGGTTGAGGTATGGTGTGGTGATGCCATCTAAAGGAAAAGAGGCAGATAATCTGGCTCTGATACCAACTGACACGAGAGGAAGTAACGCATGGAACGGATCGACAAATGTCAAATCCTGATAGTTAGAGGTTTCCAACGAAAGATCTAATAATAATAATAGAAAACTCTCAATAACTCTTGAAGAGAATAAATTTGTATTAATCAAAAAATAAATTATGAATTACAATTGAAAGCTAATAACCCTATTTATAAACTAAACTAGAAAAAATAACTATAAAAATTAAATAATCCTAATTCTACTCTAACTAGGAAATCAATCAAAAATAATTACTAAAAATAAATCTCAAAGCTAAAAGGAAACTAAATAATAATCCTAAAGATGATAATAACTAAATAACTATTTCTAAACTTATTTAAGTAGTAAAATACTTAAATAAAGAAATCATAGAAATCTTCTTCGTATTAATCAGATACGTGACTCGACCAGCGACCAACTTGCGTCGCGAGGTTAGATCTTCCTCAATGCTTGATTTCCCCGTTTTTTTCGAGCACGTTTTCTCGGTTTCTAAAAATCTTCGATAAAGGTCAAAATCAATCTGTATCACTAAGGGGCTGTTTGGTTGGTTTTTTATTAAGTCTTGTATGGATAAAGTTGATTGTATGGATTAGTCTGTCTAAATATGATTGAGAACCATTATTGTTTGTTTGTTATTAGTCTTGTATGGTTTTTTATTAGTCTGCCTACCCCTAATTTTATATTAAGCACCAATAACAGAATTCTGAAACATTATTTCAAGTTTAACGGATTGAACCAAGTTATTTCAAGAGCAAAAGTAGATCAACCATTGAAAACCAACAAACAAAAAACGAAAATCAGAAGAATTCTCTTCCAAACTTTCAATAAACAACCAAAGATATGAGACACTATAAAAAGAAACCCTTGATTTCTGCAAAGCATTCGGTATGCTAACATTCAATTTTTGCGTTGATTTTTACAAAACCATCGAGTACTTGCTAAACCTTGGATTGATTTGTGCAAACCATCCAGTAACTTCTACAGGTCGTTCTATTTATTTCTTCACCCAACCTAAATCAAATGGGTTTTTTCTACAAACCTTCGACAGAGAGAAGCAGGGAGGAGGAGGCACGATTGTCTATGGCAAGAAGCAGGAAGGAGGAGACCGTGATGTTCATATTGACGTAGATTTATCAACTACAGTGGTGAATAAGAACATTGAAGTAGGCAGGTCGTTGAGAGAGTTTTTAGAACGACCGACAAGGACCAACTCCAGTGAGAACAACTCCAGCAAGGTGTTTGAAGGTGAATATGAGAGGTTGTCGGTGAAGGGTAGGTTTTTGAGGTGAAAGGGTTTTGATTTGTGAACAAAGGGTTTGTATCAGAGAGCTGAGCGAGAGTTTTAGCTCAAGGGTATAATTGGAAAAGAGGTGTCTGGGTGGATACATGTTTCTTTCAAAAGCTTAGCGAATAAGTATTTTTTTATTAAGCCACTAACAAATAATTCTCTTGAGCTGAGCGAATAAGCTGAAGTCTCTATTAAGCCACTTAAGCCACTACCAAACAGGCCCTAGCAATCTCAATTATCTTTTAGATATGCATTAACTGAAATAAGGTATTCACTTAAATCTTGATCATACACGGGAATTTGAATAGGCTATCAAATTCTCGATTATTTTTAGTTTTACCGAGTTAGTAAAATACCAGTTTAAGCAATAAGCTCATAAGTTTGGCTTACTAGAGCTTTGATTTTTGAGATTTCAATAAATATGTTAAAAGCCTTATTGAGATCAAACACATCATGTGTGCTACTTTATCAAAATCTCATTGTTTCCTCGTGATCGATCCGTATGTTACATCACCATACGCTTGCGGATATGTCTTTTAAAACTATCACATTAGTCGTCATAGTAGCAACTATTCATTTACTAAAAGTATGAAAGGCTTCAACTTTCAAACTTATAAAATAATCTCAACAAATTTTGGAATGAAAGTTATGTCATTGGAGATACTTTAGACTTTTGGTATTTACACTACTAGAAATCAAGAACTAATCAAACATTTTATCGATGGTTATATAAAACATGTGGTTAATAATCATTATTTTTTTTTGATAAACGACATATCAAACCAAACGTTCACAATTTTGATGGGAACCAGAGAATTCTAACATATCAAAC
This sequence comes from Centaurea solstitialis, assembly GCA_030169165.1. NCBI lineage: Eukaryota > Viridiplantae > Streptophyta > Magnoliopsida > Asterales > Asteraceae > Centaurea > Centaurea solstitialis. The sequence goes on along the minus strand of CM058044.1, from coordinate 53,107,442 downwards.
CCAAAGCAACAAAAATTCTAATAATCTTAAAGGGCATTTGACCTAATGGAATTGGAATCTTTGGGCTTCTACGAAGTCAATGGTTCAAACCTCACAGATGAGGTGGTCGTGTAAGTTTATTTGTTACATTTGCCATATATAAATATTAGAGTAAATTACGGATTTGGTCCCTGTGGTTTGGTGGTTTTTACGAATTTGGTCCCTAGACATCATTAATTATTGATTTGGTCCATGTGGTATGCATTTTATGTTGGATTTGGTCCATGTGGTATGCATTTTATGTTGGATTTGGTCCCTATTATATGCGATTTGTTTTGTATTTGATCCCTAAGGTGTGTATTTTTTGTTGGATTTGGTGCTTATAGTATGCACAAATTTATCAAATGGCCGTTAGGGTGGAGGAACAAATCCGAAAGAAAATGCATACCACAGGGATCAGATCCATAATTAATGAAGTCTAGGGCCTATATCCGTAAAAACCACCAAACCATAGGGACCAAATCCGTAATTTACTCAAAATATTATGTACTTATTTTTTTTAATAATCTCTAAAATAATTTAAGAAAACCTTTGATTAGATGATGAAATGAAGAGTTGAAAAACTAAAATGGATTCCAAGAAATCATCTATTTGAGAAAGAAATAAACATCTCTCTTAAATATCAAATGGATCTTCTAAAATCGTTAAAATTCGCAGCTAAAGAATCATAATGAGGTACAAAACTTTTTATTTCGTATTATAACAACAACAAAAAACGATATTAAAAGAGAAACCATATTTTCTTTAAGTATATTTCAGAGACTAAAGAAAGTCTAACTTTTATTCTATTTTAAAAGAATAAAATTAAGTAAAAATCTATTATTTATTTGTTTATCAAATGTTAATTTTTTAATTGCTAAAACAGAAAGAAAGAAAGAAAAAAAAAATGTCAAAGGCCAAAATGAAAGGCGGTCGTCCGGGCGTGGGAACGGGGCCAGAAAATATTGTCGGGTTTTGTTTTCCGTACATAATAATGTACGGAAGAAGATTTCACATGGAAAGATGCCTTTAGAAGCTTCCATTTAATTCTTCATCCAAAATCAACCCGAGATTGGCTCTAAACCCCATAAATTCTTCACTTAAAAACAAAAAATATACTTTTTTAATAAATAGTTATTATATTGCTTTAAAAAATTACAATTTATACAACTTCTAATCTTCCAACTTAGGCTATGGCCATGTTTGGCAAACTAAATTGATAAGGTTGCAAGTGACTAATAAGGTAACTAATGACTGATAAGTTAGCTGATGAATAAGTTACGTTTGGCAAAAATTAACTGATAAAGTAGCTTATGATTGTAAATGGATGAAAAAGACATATTTGAAAATTGATAGTATAAAACTTAGCAAAGGTAAATTTTGAATAAAAAAAATAAAAAATCTCATATGTCACCAAAAGGTTAGTGAGAGTAGTTTTTCAAAAAGCTAAAGCTAGCTTATGGTCCATCCAAACATATACTTGACTTATAAGCTGAATTATAAACTAAACATATACTTGACTTATAAACTAACTTATCTTTACCAAACAATGCCTACATTTGGCAAACTATATAATAAGCTAGCTAGTAGTTGATAAGTTGTCTTATGAACAAATAATGTTTAGCAAAAACTAGCGTATGTAAAATGACTAAAAAGAGTATATTGAAGTATAATAGTTAATATTAATAAGAGTATAATTGAAAAAAGTTACCTCCAAGTAACTTTTCAAAAAGCTAGCTTATAAGCTACTTTTTGTCCATTCCAACATGTATACAAAAAATAAGATAGCTTATAAGCTACTTTTTGTCCATCCAAATATGTATACAAAAAATAAGCTAGCTTATAAGCTTTTTTGTATTTACCAACACTTATTTGGGGCAATAATATCCTTTATTGGTAAAGAGTTCTTTTTCAATAATATTTTTCTTGAAAATATTTCATTTAAGAATAATTAATGGGTTATTGGGTTATGAAAAAAAGATATCAAAGCATTGGTACTTGGTAGCCTAGTGGTCGGTAACATCTTTGGGAGGGACAGTAAATGGCGTCCGCATCTACATGTGTTCAATTCATGGGTGAGCATGTGGTGATATCCTGACCATAGGTCGACTTTCGGGTCAGTCCATTGTCGTCGAGGATTAGTCGGGTGCACGTATGGATCCCGAATACTTCATTGACTTTGTGTCGCAACGTGTGCGTGAGTTATTTGCGTTAAAAAAAGATATCGATTATAATTTGTAAGCTTTAAGATTTTCAATTAAACAAAAACAAGTTTTAATGTAACATTTTTTTAGCTATGTTAGTGTTTAATTCAAGCTATATATGGAAGCATCATGTGCCATTATTTTTTCATCGATTCCATATTCTGACAAGTAATTTTAAAAGTGGTATATTGTGGATGGAAAGAATAAAATTGATAAAAGAAGATAATGGAATAAAGTTTGTCTAAAGGAATCATCGATTTTAATTTACTTTATAAAGCTTGGGAACTCAGGGTTCGAAGAAGCAAAATGATGCAACCATAGATGCCAATATGTTGTATGCATGTTACTCTCCCCATCATTCAACCACTACCTAGAAGAACGAGAGACTATGAATCTTTCAACAGAAGTCTTGTACGGTTACTCATTTCAACCCATGGTGACAACAAACCTAGTCACTTCTACTTAACAATAAAGTCTAGAAAGGATCAGATAGATCTATATCGCAAAGGCCAAGTCGTCAGTGAGGTTTCTGTTGTAGCCATGAGTTTGGCTTCTGTGATGCTAAGAGAAAGAATACGGAGATGGAAAGTGAAAATGTCAATTTAATAAAGGAAAGTGAAAAAGACCAAGCTACCTTTATGTGAAGGATACATGGGTAATCCATGGATAATGGTATCTAGAAAGATGGGTCAATTGTACAGAAAATGCAAAGCATAAAAATAGATTTATAACAAGCAAAATATGTAAACGAAAACCTTAGCTTTAAGAAAATAGGGGACGATTTTTGTAACTTTTAATATATATGAAGATAAACTAAAGTTTTATTAAAAATGGATCTTATGGTACAAAAAGTAAATCAGTCATTTTGTTTTTATATTATATCTATATTTTCGTATAACATATAATGATAATTTATTCTATAACAAAATTAAAATACACTTACTAACAGTCCATGGGTCCAGTGTCCCAACAATATTAATCAAATACCGTTATGGAGTTATCTTTAATAAGAAATTCTATAAAAAAAATATAAAACGTCATAGCGTATCAAATAAAAATATAAAATCTATATATACCAACTAAGGATATTTCTATATGATCTTTATGATTACTATAATTTAAATCTATATATAATAAAAGAGTAACTGATCGTGCTCTGGTAAGCCAAATTGCCACGTGTCGCATTCTGGTGATATCAAAACAATAAATAAAATAATGTAAAAGAGATAATTAAATCAAATATTTTAATCAAAACTATAGATAAATATAAAAAACAATAAATAAAATAATGTAAAAGATAAATACCACTTTAAAAAATACATAATTCAATGAAACGATAATATAAAAGATAAATACCACTTTCAAAAATACATAATTAAATGAAACGGTTTAAAAAATTCTCTACATATATTTGTGTAATATTTAATATAATCAATACGCATATTATTATTTTTCATTAGTGATATAAAGAATTAAAAATATTCTCTCTGTTTTCAAAGTACAATTTTCTAAGAGTTTCCAAAGTTGAAAAATCTTACTTTTTCTATTTTCTTAATTGTTAATAAAATTCCATATAACTTGTTGGAACAAAAAAATATACTCAAACTCTTTAAAAATTTTCATTTTTTAATTCAAACTATAGATATATATGAAAACAATAAATAAAATAATGTAAAAGATAAATACTACTTTAAAAAATCCTCTACATAATTAAATCAAACAGTTTTAATCCAAAAATTCATACCTCAATCTCAATCTATAAATACCCCTTTCAATCTCTCAATCTCAATCAATTACCACAACTCTCTTAATTAAGCCACTACCAGTTAAACATACACACAAATGTAATTAATCAAACGCTCTTTAATTTTTATTTTTTCCTACACATGATGATATGATTATGATGATTCTATTCATGTTTATAGTCCAAGTTGGGGTTGTTGATTTCTCGTATGTGACTTTGTATTTATGGTCATTGATTACACTTTTTGTGTTATTTTGTATTACAAACGCTCTTCAATTTTTATTTTTTCTACACATGATGATATGATTATGATGATTCTATTCATGTTTATAGTCCAATTTACTTATATGTTTTACAATATTAAATATTTTAATTTTCGTAAAAATTAATTTATTATACATACATATATACATATTGATGGATGTTCTAAGGATTAATTAAAATGCAAATAATAGACTATATAATATAAGTCGATTGTCAATACTTTCAAAATAAACAAATTACTAGATATAATACTCTTAAATATAAATTAAATTATAGTAAATAATTTAAATTAAACAAATCATATTTATAATATTAGTTTTTATGGTATGAATTATTTTTTTAAAAATTATCCCGTGTATTACACGGGATCAAATCTAGTATAGTATAAAACCATATCAAACAGTTAATAATATATTTTTTTTTCAATTTAATTATTTAAAACACCATGTTGAGAATGTTTGTCATGTAACAATTAGTTTATAAATGGTTGACCAATGAGATTGTTATTTCAACTTTCTGACCTAAATTTTCAAATTATGTGGGTCATTTCATGAATTGTTTTTGGGTAGGTTCTGAAATGGGACATAATAGTGTTCCCAAGTCAAGAAGCATATTAGAACAAATTAATATCTTCGGTTTAAATAATACATGCAAATTTTTAAGTAGATTATTTGACTATTTATTGAATATTTATGTACTTTTGATGAGGACATAATAGAAAGAAAAAAAAAACACGTAAAAATGATTTTACTATAATAAAATTAAGTTTTTATGATGTATAAAATAAATAAACATACTAATAAAGTATTTTATAGAATCAAACAAAAAAAATCTTAAATATCTTCTATCCAATTTTTTTTTTTAAAAGCAGAAAGTTTTATTAACAACCACCACCAAAAAAATTTCTATCCAACACTGTTACAATAAACTTATAAAACGCTTTTGAGTATCATAACAAGTTTTGTATGATGCTTTTAAGAAGTGTTCTACAAACTCTTGTTTTTAAAGGACCTCTGTATTTATAGGATACTTTTTTAAATAGTATTCTATAAAATATGACACTTTGTTTGAAAATTATTTCAAAAAACTTGTCCTTTTTTTTGTAGAGTGTCATGGGCTATGCCAGACTAATCCTGGCAAATTACAACCGTAAGACATCAACCCCTAATAACTCAGTGGTCACATTTGTTGTGGACGTCTGGAATAGAACCTTGGATAGATGTGATATTCCACCACATTCTCCCAAGCCTCAATGACTACGTCACAACCTCTATCAATACTAAAAAAAACTTATTACGCCTAAAAGCATTACGTAAATATGTTGTAACACTTTTAGATTGTAACACCCCAAAATTTAGGGTAAACAAAAACTTTCATTTCAACTAAAGATGGTATACAAATGTAACGCCATGGCGTGAGCTCTTCCCAAAATGGGGTATAAGTAATGTAATAATTACAACGTTTGTAATCAAGTAAAGAATTACAATAACCATCTAGTCTAACTCCGTCTAGGAAGAAGACTACAAAAGGGTTATCGATCGCCAATGAATCCTACGGCCTAAAGGACCGGTTCTCCACATTCCCCAATGCTCACTCTACGCCCGAGGCCTACTTGGGAACGACGTCCCTAGCACCTGAGAGACGCATCGACACCAAACAAGTGTTAGGCTAAAGGAGCCTAGTGAGTTGTACAAATAATACTATACATGAAGAATATATTAAGACATGCGAGATATGCAAGATTATACTAGCAATGTAAATAGCATGTTAAACGGGTTTATTCCCGAGGGCCGGCGACATAGGGGCATTCCTATTTCAGAACCTCCCAAGACTGTTCGGAGTGGAAATACTGCGTTGGTTCGTCCACGTTATTTAGTTACAAACAACCCCGATGTCATATCTAACATGACACCATCTGAGGCATATAGTACTGTCTAAAAAGACTCATACATTTGTTTCCACCTATCATAGGCATAAATCGAGGGTCTCAAGCCCTTTGCTCATTTCATACATGCCACTCGCACGGACATCAAATCCCTTTCACATAATTCCATAACATCGATAATTCCACGTATCTCGCATACATACATTCATTCCACAATCTCATGGATTCAACACGTACCATAGTAGTACACAATAATCCTATTCAAGTATGCAACCGTCCAAAAGCACCCGGATCGTAGGTCGATCTTGGAAAAGCACCCGGCACCTTGAAGTTGGTCGAAAAGGTCGTCGATTCGAGGCAAGGGGTATTTGTTCTTCACCGTCACTTTGTTTAGTTCGCGGTAATCAATACACATCCGCATGGAGCCGTCCTTCTTTTTGACGAAAAGGACCGGCGCTCCCCACGGTGACGAACTCGGTCGAATGAATCCCTTCTCGGAGAGTTCTTGCAATTGCGTCATCATCTCCTTCATCTCGGTCGGAGCCAATCGGTACGGAGCACGCGCTATCGGAGCCGCTCCCGGTGTAAGGTCAATGTGAAACTCCACTTGGCGTTCCAGTGGTAATCCGGGAAAATCTTCCGGAAAAACGTCCGGAAAGTCCAGTACCACGTTTACATCGGCGATCTCTTTCTTTTCTAACTTCGTGTCGATGACGTAAGCTAGATAGGAACACATCCCTTAGCTAGGCACTTTCTTGCCTTTATCATAGAGATGGTCGTGTTAGTGCCCTTCTTTTTGTCCCCGTACACGGTGATTAATTCCCCTCGAGGCGTTGGTAACGTGACCATCTTCTTGCCGCAACCTATGTTGGCATCGTGCGTACGCAACCAATCAATTCCTAGTACTACGCCGAAACTTCCAACGTTCATCGGTATGAGGGTCGCGGAGAAAGGTTCTCCATCTAACTCTATAGTGCACCCCTCAAAGCAATCTCGCACAGTCACAAGAAACCCACCCGCTACTTCTACTACTAAAGCATCAGATAAAGGAGTGGTAGGCATAGTGAATTTCTTAGCTAGAGTGTCATGCACAAAGGAGCGTTCGGCACCCGTATCAAATAGAACAAGTGCGGGTATGGAGTTAACGAGAAACGTACCCGATACAAGATCGGATGTCTCCCTCGCCTCCGCGACCGTCATCTGAAAGGCCCGGCTAGTCACCCTCGGCGGGACTTCTCCTTTTGCAATGGGTCCGCTCGAACCCCCGGTAGACGCCTTCTTGAACTTCGGGCAAACATCCCGATAATGTCCCGGCTCCTTACAATCATAACACACCGCCACTCGGACCACGCAATCTCGGGCCAAATGGCCCCTCTTTCCACACTTCCCACAAGTGTCGCTCGTGGGGAAATCACGTCGACACGACCCAAAATGCTTGCTTCGACATTTATTGCACCATTTCGCCTCGTTCCGGTTTCCGCCTTGCTTCCCATCTTGAAAAGTCTTGTTCGGTCGGGCCGAGGCGGCGGCTTCCTCAAACTTTCTCTTTTGCCCGGCTTGGTATCCTTCTACCCGGGCTTGGGTGATGTCATCCTCCATTCTCAAGGATTCTTCGATCGCCTCATGCAAGGTGGTGACCTTAGCGATCATCACCGCCGATCTCATCTCGGCCGGTAACCCACGAGAATAGGCTTTTATCTTTGAATTCTCATCGGGAGCCAAGTGCTCCACCATCCCTAGCTTCTCCAAGAAGTCTTTCGCATAAAACGAAATAGGAGAGTTTCCCTTCTTCATCGCCCGGAATTCGTCCTCGATCTTGTCAAGGGCTCGCTCGCTACAATAATTCTCGAGCATTTTCTTCTTGAATTCGGCCCAAGAGAGCCTAGCATACACCTCCGGCGTGAGGGAAAAGCGAGTCAAGTTCCACCACGTTAGGGCCTTGCCCTTAGGAAGGTGGGATGCGAACTTGACTCGTTGAGAGTCGTCGCACTCACTAGCCTCGAAGGCCATCTCCATCTCGCGGAGCCAATACATGCAAACCACCGGGTCGCTACACCCACGGAATTCCAACGGCTTACAACCCAAGAAATTCTTGTAAGAGCACCCTTTCGCCTTTGCTTTCTCCCTTTCCTTGTCTCCGGTGATCCGGGTCTCCTCGTGACCACCAATGCCTCGGCATCCCCGAAACCATTTCCGGCATTTTCCCCCACCGCCTCATTTCGGCGTTGGCTAGCTTCGCGATCCTCCAACATCTTCACGAAGGACTCTTGTTGTTTGGTCATGGCCTCGTTCACGGCCTTCATGACATTATCGAACATCCTCATCTCCGGGGTCACCTCGGTTAGTACCGGGTCCGGGTCCTCAAGGTTGAACCTTGGGACGTGTTCCGGTCCCCCACCTAGTACTCGAAGCCTCGGTGGGCTCTCAACCGTCTCGACCCGTACATGTTGGTCGGCGGTTGAAGCGGTTTGGTCGGGTGATCCTCTCGCGGCGCTCGTCTGACTACGGGTGTTCGCCATAAAAATCTGTCACACACAAATGCACGAGACTAGGATAAGAATAGACTATTTTACGAATCTCAACATTTATCATTCTCATAATAACAGTTACTCAAACACTCGCGTATAACGCATCCATAGATCATTAGCTAGGTGATTTATGAACTAATCATACATAAGCATTCTCGTTACCATCATCACAACTTTGAATAAACGTGAATTCGTAACCCTATCACTCTCCCCACCTAAGACTTTACCCAAGGTAGGTGACATGTCTAGTAGTGCACTAAGTTTAAGTCTAGGTATTATATCGTCAACACCTAGTTCGCTTAAACTAAAGCTCTGATACCAACTTGTAACACCCCAAAATTTAGGGTAAACAAAAATTTTCATTTCAATTAAAGATGGTATACAAATGTAACGCCATGGCGTGAGCTCTTCCCAAAATGGGGTATAAGTAAGGGTTTACTTCATGAAAGTGTATTCAACTTGTCACGAAAAGTTATTGTATGTACTGTACTTCCATTTTTACCATTTGACATATCAGACTTTAAGAAATGGTTATTGTATGTATCCAACTTTATCAAAACCTATATTTTTAATGTATCCAACTTGTCATAAAAGTGTATCCAATTTGTCACGAAATACATTAAATGGTAGGTTTTGATAGTTTGATACACCAAATGGTAAAAATGAAAGTACAATACATACAATAACTGTTCGTGACAAGTTGGATATGTTAGGAATTATGTGCAGAGTTGACAAACCAAGTGATTATATATCCAATGTTACGAGACACTTGAGGGTCACACCTGTGAGGACCTATAAGTCGAACAAGTTAGATGAAACCCCGAAATGAAGAGTTAGGATTTATAATAGTGTATTATAAATCAGTTGGGTAATTTCAGTCAGAATTACCAAAGTTGGAGGGTCATTAATTAATTAGGATATTATATATTTATTAGATAAATAAATATATAATAGTTAATTAATAAGGTTTTTATATATATTAGATAAATATATATAATCATAATTATCGTATGCAAATTCTTTTCCAGCTAATTAAAAGGAAAAAGGATTAGAGATAATTATAAAAGGAAACTGAATCTTATACAAACTGTATTTTTCCTCCATATAAATAAGGCTTATGGGTTAAGGAAAAATCTAAGCTATCAGCTAAGAAAAGTCAGTTTGAGTTTTCCTCCCTCTCCCTCTCTCTCCATCGGCGCCGACCCTCCCCCCGGTTGGACTCCAGTTTTTCGTTGTTCGGGTTTCATAAAGGTTCAACTAGAAGAACGTTCGTTGGTCGATCACCGGTGGACTAAATCTCGAGCAATCCAGGTAAATTGATCTAACCTGATCTTTTAGGTTTAGAGCTATAAAAACGATTAAGATCATTAGGCTTTAATGGGTTTTTAGCTTTTATCGCTTCCGCATGATTAAATCGGAAACAGCGAGTTTCTGATCACGTGGGTTTTAACAGTTTGTTTTAAACCTATGAGATATATCAAACCAGCGAGGTTTGATAGATCTGTGTTAATCCTCGAGTCAGTGTGATCCGAGGATACCCACAAAAACCCAACAGTGGTATCAGAGCCATGGTTGATAGATCGTTTAGTTTTATCTGTTTATCAATTTATGTGATCCGTTTAAAATTAATTCTTGTTTATTATGTATCAAGTTTTTAGTTTCCATATAAAAGTTTGATTTTTATCAAAGCAAAAAAACTCTTTGTTTATCATACGGAAAACCGAATCTGAACCAATCGCTCGGTGGCCATTTGCCACCAAGCGTAAACCACCGAAGCCACACCACCAGTCCGGTGGTGGCCGTAACCGATAGCCGGACCAAAACCACGGCTGCACCACCGTTTTGTGGTAGCAGCTGATCAGTTACGATGGTGGATGTCGCCGCCGGCCACAGCGGCGATGGTGGCCTTTGTTGCCCTCGTTGTGGCCGTGGTGGTGGTGATTATCTCACTAGTCGCCGGCCGATAACCCACGTGGTGGTGGAACGACGGCAGGTAGCCGATCGAACCACCACCCGACAACCAAACACCCACCGCACCACAGATTAGTGGTGACGGTGTCGGCTGTTATCATCAACCACCACAGCACCGTGGTGGTGATGATTGTGGTGGCAAGACGTGGCCGGAACAAAGCCGCACCACCAGTTCGGTGGTGGCGGGTGGAATTCAATCAACGGCAGTAACGGCGGCGGGTTCCGAGAACAATCAAAACGCCACGACAATGGCCGATTGCCATCAATGCCAAGGCGATGGCAAGTTTTGCTGTTGACAGAGGTGGCGGTGGCGTTTTCGTCATCGTCGCCGGTTAACGGCGTAAGTACCCATCGCGGCAACACCACCAATGTGGTGGTGGCGGCGTTTTGCGAAAACCACGGCGGCAGCGGCAAAGGCGATTCTCCTTGCTGCTGTTGCTGGTGGCGGTGGCCAAAACCACCGTGATAATGGTGGTGATCAATTACACTATCGATGGTAGCCAGCGGTTCACGAATCGCATAGTGGCGGCGAGTGGTGGCGATCGGTAGTGGCAGTGGTGAACCGACCACCGTTGGCTGCCGAGCGACCGCGCCAAACGGTGGCAAACGCCCAGCCAAACCACCAGCGAGGTGGTGGCGGCGTGTTCGCAACCACCAAGCCGAACCACCATCATGGTGGTGGCGGCGTTTTACAATAGACACGGCCAGACCACCAGTCCGGTGGTGGCCAGCAGTCTCGAGACAAATTACGGTGGCGGCGGTGGCATTCTAGCTGCCGTCGTCATGGTGATTACGCAATAGCCGTTCGACGAACAGACCACCAGCGTGGTGATGGACGTTGATCCTTGATCATGGGTCAAACCTAGGGTTTTTCCGTTTTTGGGCCTAGTTCGTTTATCAGGCCCAAAGCCCAATTCTTTGGACCAAGTTATGGCCCAAAAAGAATTGTCTTGGTTTTAAAGTTTTCTTATCCAAAATTTTTTTCTATCTGATAAAACTTATTCAAACCAGTTTTAATTAATCTTTTAGGGAAATTAAAATTTTCGAATGAGCCAGTTTTTTATAATTGGGTCGATAAAACCTATTTGAAATAATTTTTGGGTAAAATGGTTTTAGTTTAGTAAAATAGGATTTAAACCTCAGTTTTACGTAAAAACCATTTTTCAGTCTAAAGTTTTTGATTCATAAGACAGTTTTGTTTTTCCGAATCGATTGTAAAACCAAGTTTTGCGATAATTGAAACAAAATAATTTTAACAGATCCAGTTTATTACTCGTAATTATAAGATTGCTTTTATTATATTGCATATATATTTACGTAATTGCTTGAGCTCGATATATGGATTTCAGTCTGATTTTGCATATATATATATATATATCTATTATAGTGTTTTGCCAACCTAGACCCTTGACATATTTGCGGGGAGGCATGCGTGCCATTTACAACCCCTTATGTAATAATGACCTTAGGATAGAAATTTTTTCTTTCGGGATGACGAGGCCAGTGGGAGCTACTAAGATTCTTCATCCGACCAGAGTACTGACAAAACATGGCGAGGCCAGTGGGAGCTACGCGAGGTTTTAAAGTTTTTAGTAGAATAGGTCATTATTGGTCCCTAGGAAACGTTGGCAAAAACTATAATTAGGTACTATGTGATTAATTATTGTTTAATTGCATGGTTGATTAATTATTTGTGATATCTTGCATGTTGATAGTTTTAAATAGAGTTGTTACTTTAAAACTAGTTTATATCACAAAAGGAATATAGGTTTTAGTTTCGTTAAACTTTTCAAAACGATAGTTTTTGATTTAAAAACCTATAGATGATTGTTTTATATAAAAGGCAGAGTTGACAAAAACAGTTAGTTTTAAACAACTAGATGTGCTATTAAAACAGTTAGTTTTAACTAGCAAGTGATTTTAGAACAGTTGGTTTTAAAATTACGTGTATGTTTGAAACAGTTAGTTTAAAACATAAGTAGCCTTTATAACAATCAGTTTTTCAAAAGCCTGGAAGTAAAGTTTTTCAAAACCCCGAAAATCATAGATCAGTAGTGCAACCCATCTAGGGGCACCTTCGGCGTAAAGTACATAGGCGTCGTAAGTGATCACACATTCAACGTCTGTGTTCAAACTGAAGCTGAAGGGGTTACATAACTCTGTGAATTATCTCCGGGTGGTATCGGCCAGAGTATAGTGATCAGGTCCCCAAAATGGTGAGATTTGTTTTGGTACTATAATGTTCACCGGGTGGTACCGGGCCAAAAAGCACTTAGAGGGACTAAAACATGCACAGGTAGTTGCCATAAGTCCCGAAAAGATCTAGGAATCATGTCAGCTAGACATGATTGGTAAAAGTCCTTACCTACCGAAATAAATACGGGTCTGGTGGAGCAAGAACATTACGCACATCAGGACGTATGAAATAAGGATCCTAGTCCAATAAATTGATCATTTAAGGGTTTATTGATATTTTATTGGAAATTAGTCTATTTACAGTTGCTAAGACCAAAAGTTTTATTTTGTGTAGATGGCAAGCACTGTTACCAGCACTAACAATCTTTCCCTCCGCTCTATCCTAGAAAAGGATAAGTTGACCGGCTCTAACTTTCTCGACTGGGAGCGCAATCTGATGATTGTGCTCAGACATGAGAGAAAGTGGTATGTGCTTGAAGAGCCACTTGGGGAGGCACCTCCGGCAAACGCTCCGGCTGCTGCCAGAAATGCCCACAAGAAGCACTCAGATGATCTCCTTGATGTCGCCTGTCTGATGCTAGCAACCATGAGCCCAGATCTGCAAGCAGGGCTCATAAACACAAATGCTTACGACATGATCCGCCAGCTGAGGGACATGTTTCAGACTCAGGCTCGTACAGAACGCTACGATGCCACCAAAGCATTCAATGAGTGCAAGATGGTAAAAGGGACATCAGTAAGTGACCATGTCATGAAAATGAATCGGCACTTAGATCATCTGGAGAGACTTGGTCATCCTGTTCCGTTGCAGCTAGCAACAGACACCATACTCAATTCACTGTCAGAAGACTACAGGCCTTTCGTAGTCAATTACAATATGAATAACATGGAGAAAACAATAGCAGAATTGCACTCCATGCTTAAGACAGCTGAACTGAACATGGGGAACAAGAACAAGACTAAGGATGTCTTGATGGTGAAAGACGGAGGGGTTAAAAAGAAGAATGGGCATGCTAGCACCAGTAAAGGAAAAGGACCAGTCCAGGCCATCCAGAGTGCACCCAAGAAAGGCAAGGGCAAGGGCAAGAAGGATAAGCCAAACAAAGCTAGGACCGAGAATCGCTGCTTCATATGCAACGAGATCGGTCATTGGAGGCAAAACTGCCCTAAGCGTCATGAAGCAGGTATGTAAACCTCAGAAAATTTATGATTGCTTTGACTTGTCACTTCTTACTTGTTGACTTACAAGTACACTGATACCTAGAGCAAATGATTATTGCAGGAGGTCAGAAGTGAAATGCCCAGAGGTTGCTGAGGATCAAAGTACAAGATGATTTAAGTCAAGACATTTTGAGTTTATAATTTTTAAAACAATTGTTTTTGGGGATTTATGTTTTAAACAATGTTTGAGTAATTATATTTTATAATTCGATGGTTTTATTTTCAAAAGTTATTGTCTTGACATATCTGATTGTGCTTAGTGTTTGTATGATCCTAGTTATTGCCTGTTATAGTTACTTCAATAAAATCTATAAATTGAAGTGATTTGTATAAAAACTATCAAAACACACGAGATTCTATAGGAATGTGTTTTGAGAATAAAACATTTATGAATGATAGTTTTGTGATCAAAAAGGGAGAATTTAGGATATTAACTCAGATAGCGTTAATAACAGTATTTATAAAACTAGAAAGATTCCAAGTTCTGGAATTAGGATTTGAACAAATCCAGATAAGTTTTATAAAAGAAATTCTCAGAATTAACTAGTCTAGTTGGATCAAGCTTCATTATTCAAAATGTTTTAAGGAGAGAATTTAGGGCATTAACTCAGCTAGCGTTAATATCAGTATTTATGAAACTGAGATAATTCCAAGATCTGGAATTAGGATTTGACCAAATCCAGTTAAGTTTCATAAGGGAAATTCTCAAAGTTCATTACTTAAAATTAGAATTGACTAATCAAAGTTTTGACAAAGTCAATAATAAAATTTTGAGTAATAGTTAGTTTTTATAAGCCAGTGGGAGCCCAATTTATTTTCTATCTAGTCTGAGATAAAGAATAAAAGATGTAATTATTGATGTATCTCGGAATTCATAATCCAGGTAGGATAAGAATTCATAAGATATAATTTACCCTTTTAGTCAAAAGGATAAAAATTTCAAGACCCATGAAACAAAGGTCATGACTGACTTTAAAATCAATAATTAAAGTGTTGGATTAAAATATAGGATTCCAGTAGATTTGCCAGTATTGCAAATGGAATCAGATTTCAGGCAGAAATCATTCATCTACACAACAACTAAGGAAAGTTGCAATCTTACATATTCAGGAACTGGAAGTTAGTCCAGGTCTCCGAGTTCATGGAATATGATAAAAGTCTAATTATTGTTTTTATAAGGTGTTTGCAAAACAATAATTGGCAGATACAAGTAGATCCTATAAACAAACTTGTGTTTTTGGTTATCACTTTGATTAGATTGGTAAACTTTAATCAAATGGTCTAAACTAAAGATAGGTGATACTTTATTTTAGACCAGTATTTAACAAACGTTAAATAGACATTATGAAAGTTATTAAAGAAAAGATATTCAATCTTGTTATTATTACAGCGTGTAATATGGACTATACAAGACTGATTTCTTTATCACTTTCACATTTTTTTGCATGTTTTAATATATCCAGGAATGAAATCAGTCTCCGATTTTATTCAAAATCTGTCCGTGACAACTTATCATTGTGGGAGCATGATAAGGCGTTAAAGTCATTGTGAACTTTTAGGTAGTTATGATCAGTTGCTGAATAACAGCTACAGGTATTGTAGACTAAAAGTTGCACAGATATTTGATAGAGTAGCAAATATCGGACGTGATCCGCGGTTGAGATTACTTCTTGGAATAAAGTCATAAGTGAATCTCACAGTGGTTGTCCCTATCACCTGAGGTATCTGATTTGATATCATGAGGACTACTGAATTCTTATTGCACTCAACCGCTACACCGTAACAGGGTGGCTATAAAGGGTGTAACTAGATTCAGCGGAAGCCGTGGTGTCAAAGGCAGATATGCAAGATGGGATTTGCACCTCTTCTCAGAAGAGAGATATTTCTGGGCCCATCTTGACTGACTAAGTATACTGATGAAGTGCATGGCCATGCCCAAACGAACTGATTAGTTCTTTGTCGTTTACCTATCAGTAAAAGTCAGATAATCAAGAGAACAGAATCTTGAGTATTTAGAGTTGACACTTTCCAAGCTCATACTCACAGATGAAATATCGCGATGCAAAGGGAAAAGCCAAGATATACCCAATCAATGAACATTAGTTTCATAGATACCAATTCCTCATGGAATGTTTATATCACCAGTCTGGGTATAAGAGTTCTTGTAACCTGGTCAGCCTAAGTGCCTGTCTAGGGGCCTCCTTAGGTCCGTATAGTCAAAGGTGGTATTGCCAACTTGCACAAGTGGGAGTCTGTTAGGAATTATGTGCAGAGTTGACAAACCAAGTGATTATATATCCAATGTTACGAGACACTTGAGGGTCACACCTGTGAGGACCTATAAGTCGAACAAGTTAGATGAAACCCCGAAATGAAGAGTTAGGATTTATAATAGTGTATTATAAATCAGTTGGGTAATTTCAGTCAGAATTACCAAAGTTGGAGGGTCATTAATTAATTAGGATATTATATATTTATTAGATAAATAAATATATAATAGTTAATTAATAAGGTTTTTATATATATTAGATAAATATATATAATCATAATTATCGTATGCAAATTGTTTTCCAGCTAATTAAAAGGAAAAAGGATTAGAGATAATTATAAAAGGAAACTGAATCTTATACAAACTGTATTTTTCCTCCATATAAATAAGGCTTATGGGTTAAGGAAAAATCTAAGCTATCAGCTAAGAAAAGTCAGTTTGAGTTTTCCTCCCTCTCCCTCTCTCTCCATCGGCGCCGACCCTCCCCCCGGTTGGACTCTAGTTTTTCGTTGTTCGGGTTTCATAAAGGTTCAACTAGAAGAACGTTCGTTGGTCGATCACCGGTGGACTAAATCTCGAGCAATCCAGGTAAATTGATCTAACCTGATCTTTTAGGTTTAGAGCTATAAAAACGATTAAGATCATTAGGCTTTAATGGGTTTTTAGCTTTTATCGCTTCCGCATGATTAAATCGGAAACATCGAGTTTCTGATCACGTGGGTTTTAACAGTTTGTTTTAAACCTATGAGATATATCAAACCAGCGAGGTTTGATAGATCTGTGTTAATCCTCGAGTCAGTGTGATCCGAGGATACCCACAAAAACCCAACAGGATACACTTTCATGAAGTAAACCTATAAGTAATGTAATAATTACAACGTTTGTAATCAAGTAAAGAATTACAATAACCATCTAGTCTAACTCCGTCTAGGAAGAAGACTACAAAAGGGTTATCGATCGCCAATGAATCCTACGGCCTAAAGGACTGGTTCTCCACATTCCCCAATGCTCACTCTACGCCCGAGGCCTACTTGGGAACGGCGTCCCTAGCACCTGAGAGACACATCGACACCAAACAAGTGTTAGGCTAAAGGAGCCTAGTGAGTTGTACAAATAATACTATACATGAAGAATATATTAAGACATGCGAGATATGCAAGATTATACTAGCAATGTAAATAGCATGTTAAACCGGTTTATTATTATCTTCGGAAACAATGGGAGCGACCCATTTCCCCCAACCAATACCCCATCATTCGTTACTTCCGAACACCTCGATGCCATATCTATCATGACACCATCAGAGGCCCGCGCACCAAGGAGCAACCCGAGGGCCGGCGACATAGGGGCATTCCTATTTCAGAACCTCCCAAGACTGTTCGGTGTGGAAATACTGCGTTGGTTCGTCCACGTTATTTAGTTACAAACAACCCGATGTCATATCTAACATGACACCATCTGAGGCATATAGTACTGTCTAAAAAGACTCATACATTTGTTTCCACCTATCATAGGCATAAATCGAGGGTCTCAAGCCCTTTGCTCATTTCATACATGCCACTCGCACGGACATCAAATCCCTTTCACATAATTCCATAACATCGATAATTCCATGTATCTCGCATACATACATTCATTCCACAATCTCATGGATTCAACACGTACCATAGTAGTACACAATAATCCTATTCAAGTATGCAACCGTCCAATTTAAATAGTTCATATAAGCATAGTTCATCATGCGTTTCATGGGGAATTCCTTGAACTAGACATAATAAGCATTTCATGTTATAATCACGTTCATCCACAAAATCAAGCAAGGAAGGTAAAATCATCAAGATGATGTGCTCTTAGTTTTAACAAAATAGTTTTGACAACTCACCTTAGGGTTTACACCCAAAACCCCCAAATCTTCCGATTTAGGTCAAATACGAGAGCAACCTAAAATCAAGTAAATCGTACCCTAGGTTAGTTCATAACTCTTATCATATGTGTAGATCCAACCTACAAGGGTTTAAATGAAGCTTACCGAGTGAGATCCAAACTAAAACCCTAGGATTTGAGCTTCCCCCTTTTTCAAGCAACAATGGTGGAGGATGGATGAGTGGAGAAGATGAAGTGGGTGAGGTGTGGTTTCCAACCTAGCTAGCTCCAAGTAAAGATTCAACTTCAAGATCTTGAAGAGCTTTGAAAATGGGAAGTGTAGAGAGAAAAATCAGCAATTTTGGTTGAGGGATGCAAGAGTTATGACCAAATGAAGGTAGGAAGGGTTTTTAACCCGTTTTCTCAAAAATACAGGCACCTAGCGATCGCTAGGTGTGAGGCTAGCGATCGCTAGATTCGCGTGCTAGCGAGCAGAACACGATCGTGAGCTGGAACAGAAGTGGAAGAAACTTGGCCTAGCGATCGCTAGGGTTATGGCTAGCGATCGCTAGCATCTGTGCGTTTTTGGTGATATTTTGTTTCGGCCATAACTTATTCGTTACAACCCCATTTCGATTCCGAAAGAACCGTTGGACTCGTATTTGAATTATCTAACATACTAAGCCATAAAATACGATATTTGATCCAAGATTCTATTTCTCATAATTATCAACGAGTCGTTTATACAACCGAAAATTACGGGTGTTACATAGATGTGGCGTTCTTTTATTTGGTCCTATAAAACACTTTGTTAAAACGTTTATTTATTTTAGACGTCCTATTAACTCAAAATTATTGTTATATCCAATGCATACATTCTAATATGTATCAACAACTCTCACGTTAACTCAATATGTGACTAAAAACATAAACCTTACCACAAATCTCCAATGAGTCATTGACTAAAGTTTTTATTACACCATAACTCTTCTTATATATTTAAAAATGGAAAATAACCATAACCCGACCCGTTTGGCCGTTTCATTAGGGGGTTGCCAATGTGCCATCTAAAATCTCATTTATACCCTTGATGAAAATATTGGCCTTTGGGTTCACTTTTCGTTGGGTAATTAATTGACCTTTGCCTTTTAAGGCATCACACAAGTCACCAAAAGCAATAATCAAAATCTTCAACAAATCACAATCACCATCCATAAAAAACAAACTGAACGCCTTTTCACTTCATTTCCCCTTTCTTGTTATTATATTTTTGTCTGTCTCTCTTTATTAATATGTTCTTCGTCACAAAGTAGCATTTTTATATCATATATATATATAGAGAGGAAGGTTCATATAAGAACCACACTCGTTTATATAGGAACAAAAGAATTAAATGTGAGCCACATGTGATGTGGGCCCATGTGAAACTCATCCATTAAATAAATCATATAGGGTAAATTTGCTCTTGATCAGAAGATGATATGGAAGAATACAACTTTTTTTTTTTATCAAATCATCATCAATATTTTCTTAATTACAAATTTACAATACATGGGTCATTCTAATATCTTGGTTATGTTTGAGAAATTAGTGGAAAACTAATTGTGTGTTAGTAATCGAGTTAAAAATCTGGTCAGATTTGATACAATGTAAAATAGAGGAGGTTCATACGAAAAATATAACTTTTTAAGAAAACGCGAGGAGCAATCTCAACCATTTATATCGGTCAACAATAGGCGGTTTTGACCGGTCCCCCTTTAATAATCTCTACCCTCCCATGAATTGCGTCAATCCTCCGTGATAATGTCCACTGTAACCGCGAGATGAGTGGCTGAGATTGCTCCTCATTTTTTCTTAAAGTGACATGCTTCTTGTTTGAACCTTCCCCATGTAAAATAAGTATAAAAATGTTTAAAATTTATTTGGAAAGATGTGTAGAATATATACATATATATATAGAGGGAATTTTTTTTGATAAGGTTTATTTAGGCTTGGTCTAGACTACATCTTTGGTAATTTGGAAATGAAAATTCGGCCGTCTGAGACTAAGCCTGGCCACAAGATGCGCACGAAAGGATTCGAATCTGGGGTGAATGGGATACCATCCACATTCCCTATAGGCCTTACCGCTACGCCATACGCCTTAAGGTTAGAGGAAATTTTTTTATGAATCATAACTTTGGTGTGAACTTGTGAAAACCACTAGTATCGCGCCTGAATAAAAAAGCTTTATTCAGTTTGAATATCTGAATAAAGCTTAGACGTGCAATTCAGAGTGATTGAGCCTACGCTTTGTTCACTCTGCAAGCACGCGTGTCAAAATGCATGATATTCATACTGAATAATCTTAGACACCGATTCAGATTATCACGTGACGCAATTTTAGTGGACTTACATTCACAATGAAAGATTAGTTCACATTTGAACTTTCATCTCTTTCTCTCTCTACACACACGCACACACACACACACATACACCACCCATCCGCAAACACGTGGTTGACTTGGTCAAGGAGGGTTTGATGATACATGACCTGGGTTCGATCCCAACTCCTTGCATCAAGCGCTACGACAGGATGCTCTGCCTGGGACCATATCTGGTGGGGTATGGTCGAGTCCAAAGGGCCACGGGAGTAGGGGTTTCCCCGCCTAAATTAACCTTTTGATATATATATATATATATATATATATATAGGGTCAGGGTTCAAATGAAAACCCATCTTTCATTGTAAACGTGAGGATAGCCGAGAGCGCGCCACGTGGCATATTCAGTCTGAATAATTATGTATTATTTAAACTGAATAATACAATATTCATTATAATTCAAACTGAATAATACATGATTATTCAGACTGAATATGCCAAGTGGTGCGCTCTCATCTATCATCGCGTTCACAATGAAATTTAAGTTCATAGCTAAACTTTTGTATGAAACTGAAATGTGAAAACTCACATTATTGTATTATTCATCATGAATAATGCATAATATTCGGCCTGAATAATCTTGTACTATTCAGACTGAGTATGTCATATGGCGCACTCTCGGTTTCTCCCGTTTGTAATAAGAAATAAGTTTCCATTTGAACTTTCCCATCTTTATATATATACATACACAAATATATATATATATATATATATATATGGTTAGGTTCAAATGTGAACACAATTTTGGTTGTAAACGTAAAGATGAATCTCAGCCACATATCTTTGGTTACAGTGGACGCGATCACGTAGGATTGACGCGATTCATGGGAGGGTGGAGAGTATTAAAAGAGGGAACCCGATCAAAGCCGTCTTTATTTACCGGATGAGTGGCTGAGATTCGTCCTCATATTCACAACCCAAATTAAATTCACATTTGAACTTATGTATATATATATATATTATATCAAAATAATATCTTAAGCTTAAGCAATTGAGAAGTTACTTAGCACGATTACCAATCACTTGTTGGGCTAGTGGTAAGATTGTCCCCTGACTTCCTTGAGGTCAAGGGTTCAATCCTTGCACTACTCAATATTTGATGGGTACCTCCACCTCGCAAATGCCTATGGGGCTCGCAGTTTGGGGACTATTTGGAAGATACGGTCCTAGGTTTAATTCCAACCGGCTGCGGGAGACCGGGACAGAGGGTTGCCAGGGGCGCGCTCATGGAGGTAGAGTGGCGTCGGTCCAATGGGGCCCGGGGTTAGAGTGTCTCCGCCAGAACACACTTTTTGGAAGTTACTTAGCATGATTTTATATTTATTTTTGTAAGTTATTGAAGATTTATTTTTATATTTTGACGTATTTTGAACAAAAAGGCTCGTCATACAAGTACTAAGTTTTAAGACTAAATTATCTTCTAATATAATAAAAAATGGTGTATGAGTCGTGTGGTGGGGCTCACAAGAGCTCTATTATTGTTTGCATGATATCAGAAAAAGGATGACTCACTTGATTAGTGGAATTGTAGGCAGCAGCAGCCAAAAAAAAAAAAAACTCGAGTCATCAAAATAATTTTGGGTATCTTTATCCTACAAAAAGAATTGGATTTAAAATTTTTGAATTTGGTACTTGTGATTTACAATGTTTACAAAATCAAAACATATGGGACACAAGGTTTGTATATATACATTAGGAACTTCACAAGGGTCGTGCTTAATGCATTATGCCACGTGCAATCACAAAAATTTGAGAGCTAAGTGTAATTTTTTGAAGGTCTATATTGAGGGATCAGGAATGAGAATGATAATAAAAACTGCTGTTTGGTTTGATGTTATATAATGAAATCATTCCTGCAGATCCATTAATTTGTATTCCTGGCCAAATTGGGGGGAATGAAAATTTTATTTCTATTTGGTTCTTTTTTCCATTCATTGTTCCATCTATGGATGTTAAATGAAATATCGTTTATATTTTCAAGTTGGAAAAACATATTTTTTTAATATGAAGCAATTTTTCATTGATTATAGTGGGTTAACCAAACAGCATCAATGCAATGCTTATTCCTATTCCCATTCTCCTGCATTCCCATTCTCATTTTCATTCTCATTCCCTGAAATGAACCAAACGCCCCCTAACTTGTTGGGGGTGAATCCATAAAATTTATTGGGGTGAAACCATTATCTTTAAAAGAATTTAAGGGGTTATATGTGAAAGTTTATAGATAGAATCGTGAGAGCTAACTGATGATTGATGATAACTTATGATTTTCACCCTTTAAAAAGTTTAATGTTTTAAGTTTACATCCTTTACTTTTTCATTTTATACCCGTGTAATATTAATTAATTAATTAAATTTTAGCCAAAGTATACTAAAAGAAACGTATTTTCCTTTTACAAATTATACCGATAGAAATGTATTTGCGATAGCTTTGAAATGAGTCCAATATTGATAATATTGCGTATATGATAAATGCAATATTTAATCATTATTAAATACACATGTGTCTCAGATGTTTGTCATTGATTGTTTTTTTAAATAAAATTTAACATGTATAAAATAGGTGATTTTCTCATAAAATTTTACTTGAATACAAAATTTTATTAGCGTCTTTTTGGTTAAACTTAATTTGTCTATACAGGGCTGGCAACATAAATCAATGAAACAATGAAACGATAAAGGAATTAGATAGCAATGTACATGATTTAAAAAAATAAAATTGTTTTGTTGAGTCTGAGGTTACCACTGCTGATTATCACTGCTGAAAGGTTACCACTGCTAGCTTTGGGATTACTACTGCTGAAGAGTTAATCTGAAGATACCACTGCTAGTATGTGAGGTAACACTGAAGAACTCATTACCACTGCCAGTACAAGTTACCACTGCTAGAACAGAATTACCACTGCTAATGAAGATTACTACTGTTTTTGTTCTACCACTGCTGAGAAGATGAAGATAAGGAAAGAATTCTGTTGGAGAAGATATGGGATAGATACGAGTATCTTGGAGATTATTTAGAGTAGATTTACTTTCCTTATTGTAATCCGTAACATGTATAAATAGCTGGTAGGTTGTTCATTGTTCTTTACGAGTTTTCATAAGTTTTTGTTTAGAATTAGAAGCCTCAAGATCATTCTTGAATCCCTGCATCTGAGAAGAGTTGCACGTCTGTTTGAGCCTGTTCAAGCAGATTGGGGCTTTGGTTGTAATCATTAAACTTGTGATTCAATACACAAATTTGTTTTGCAATTCATTGTTTCAAATCAATCAAAGTGTTATTCCGCAAACTTCTTTGATTTGAGTTTTCTGTTCTTAATATATATTGATATATTCGATCCTGTCAAGTGGTATCAGAGCTTGTTTGATACAGAAAACAATTAAACAATGGATACTCAAGAAACTGTCTTGGTCTCAAAGGTCCCCATGCTCAAACCTAATGAGTTTGACATGTGGAAAATCAGGATTCGTCAATACATGCTTCTCACAGACTATGGTATGTGGGAAGTTGTTGAAAATGGACCTGGCACTGATGAAGTAGTTGCTGAAGGAGGTGCAAGACCCCCTCCTAGATCTGATGCTGACAGAAAAAGAAGGCAAACTGAGATGAAAGCATTAAGTACTTTGCTGTTGGCTATTCCCAATGAATACCAACATCAATTCAGTACATACACAGATGCCAAATCTCTCTGGACTGCACTTGAAAAGAGGTTCTCAGGAACCAAAAGCACAAAGAGGAACCAGAAGGCCATTCTAAAGCAACAATATGAGAACTTCACTTCCCTGAAGAATGAATCTATGACTCAAACCTTCGATAGATTCAACAAACTCATTGCTGAACTTGCAACTGTAGATGTGAAGATGGACAAAGATGATGTGAATAGAAAGTTCCTCAGATCTCTTGGAGAGGAATGGACTATGTACACTGTTTCTTTCAAACAAGGAGATGATCTTGAAGACAAAGAACTTGAAGATCTATACAATGATCTAAGGATCTTTGAAGCAGAAGTGGAGAAGAAGAAAAGACCAATTGGATACTCCCACAATGTTGCACTACTTTCCTCTGAAAACCCTAGTTCTTTTAATACCACTGCTTTTAATAATACCACTGCTACTTATAATACTGCTGCTAATGAAACTGTTTCTAATTCATCTCAGGAAACCAATGAAGATATCATTCTGGAAGCTTTCTTAGCAAGTCATGTCAAATCATCATTGATCAATGATGATTTGGATCAAATTAATGCTGATGATCTTGAAGAGATGGACATCAAGTGGCAGATGGCTATGCTGACTCTGAGGATGAAAAGGTTTATCAGAAGAACTGGGAGAAACAACTTTGATGTCAAAAGAGGAGATAAGGCTGGCTTTGATAAGTCAAAAGTCAGATGCTACAAGTGCAATGAGCCAGGACACTTTGCTAGAGAATGCAAAGAGGAACCACAAACCATCAGAACACTGGAAGTGGTTCTTCTCAAGCCCCAAGATTCAACAACAGGGGAAGTAACTCAAATCCTAGTTCATCACAAGCACTTGTCTCACAGGAAGGACAAGGATTTGATTGGAGTGATCATGCTGAAGAAGCAGTCCAAAATCAAGCACTCATGGCTGAAATCAAGGAGTCTGATATCCCCACTGAGGTATCTTCTAAACTTTGTTCTGCTTCTTGTTTAGAAACTGTGAGAAAGTATAGGGATCATAATCAGACCATGAGTGATAGCATTAAGAAGATGGAGAGAGAAAGAAGAGAGTATGTTAAGATTATTGACAATCTGGAGGATCAAATAAAGGCCTACAAAGCCAATGAACTTCAGTTTGAATATGACCATAACTACTGGAAGTGGGAAAAGAAAGAGCTTGAGAGAAAATTATCAAAAGAAAAGGAGGAATTGGAAAGTGCTAGGAAAGAGTTGTCCAAAGCCAAAGAAGACCTAGATAAATTTTCAAAGTCCTCTAAGGCTTTAGAGTCAATTATCAGAGCACAAGTCACTGATGACTTAAAAAGGGGAATAGGATACAATAGTACCCCTCCTCCTTACAATCAGAACTACATTCCTCCTACAACTGATCTTCTTGATAGTGTTGACAGAGGTGAGTTGAAAGAAGGTTTGGATAGGATAGATCCAGTTGAATCAGAGGAGAAATCTGATAAGAAAAGCACTTCTGAGACCATTCCTGATGAAAACCACCTTCTCACCAATGAGAAAGGTGGTATGCCATTTGTTCCTAGCAAAAAGATAGAGACTACTAGGAAAGATAAGGGGAAATCTGTCATGTCATCAGAAAAGAGTAAGGAGAAAAAGAATGAGACAACCAGGAAAAAGAGTAGGAAGGACCACTATACTTAGAGGACTGTAGTTGATCCTGGTACTTCCTCACAGTCTCAAAACAAAAATCATCCAAGAGGGAACAAAAGGAACTGGAATAACCATTGGGCACAATGTCATGGTGTTGATCTGAGCAAGATAAACAGACCAAAACCATGCTTTATTTGTTGTAAGACAAATCATCTAGCAAGAGACTGTTATTTTAATCCATTTAATCAAAGAAACAGTTTTCAAGCTAGAAGATTTGTATCTACACACAAAAAGGTTGTTCCTAAACAAAACATATCTAGTCAACCTAAAAGAAAAGTTCAAAAGAAAAGGGTTGAAAAGAAGTCTGTTAAGTTGGTTACTAAATGGGTACCTAAAGCTTCACTCAGTAATACTACTGCTTCTATAAGCAGTGGAAATAACAATGTTGCTTCTGATAGCAGTGGTAACAGCTTTAATAGTGTGAAAGTTAACACTGCTGCTAGAAATAACAGCAGTGGAAACTCAAAAACTGTTACAACTGAAGTGTTTTCATTGAGAAAACCCATTATAACCAAATATTCCAATCATGAGATCCCAAATAAAGATTATCTTTTGAAACTCAACAAATTGACAGAGGTCAATTATGTTAATGATAAAGGAGAACCCAAGACCATATTGGCTTGGGTTCCCTCAAGACACTAATTGTTTCATCTTATGTGCAGGACAACCAAGGAAGAAGGAGTAGTCTTTGGCATGTGGATAGTGGTTGCTCTAGGCACATGACAGGTATCATGTCTTTACTTGAAGACTTTAAAAAGTTTGAAGGTGGACATGTTGCCTTTGGGGATAATCCAACTGGAGGTAAGATTAGTGGTAAAGGTAAGGTATCAAAAGGTAAGACGACCTTTGATGATGTTTATTATGTGGAGCAGTTGAGATACAACCTGCTAAGTGTATCCCAAGTATGTGACAAGAAGTTTGGTGTGTTTTTCACTGATACTGAATGCCTCATACTTGCTCCTGGTTTTAAGATAGATGAGAGTCAAGTAATGCTTAGGACTCCCAGAAAAGATAATGTTTACTGTTTGGACATTGAAGATGCTTCCTCTTTATCATCCTTAAACTGTTTATTCTCAAAAGCATCTGTGAGTGAATCATCACTGTGGCATAGGAGGAGGTGTCACATGAACTTTAAAAACATGAATTTACTTGTCAAAAACAACCTGGTAAGAGGTTTACCTGCAAAGGAATTTTCATGTGATGATCATTGTGTAGCATGCCTCAAAGGTAAGCAACACAAAAACTCACACAAGTCCAAAGAAGTAAACACTATCTCATCACCTCTACAATTACTGCACATGGATCTTTTTGGTCCTACCAATGTGATGAGTATAGGCAAGAAATCCTATTGTCTTGTGATAGTTGATGATTACTCTAGGTTTACTTGGGTTTACTTTCTAAGAACAAAGGATGAGACAAGTGGACTGATCAAACCCTTTGTGACTAGAGTGGAAAACAAGACAAACCTTAGGGTAAAAGTCATTAGATCAGACAATGGAACTGAGTTCAAGAATGCTGATTTGAATAGCTTTTGTGAGGAAAAAGGTATTGAGAGACAATACAGTGCTCCTAGAACTCCTCAACAGAATGGTGTTGCTGAGAGGAGAAATAGGACACTAATTGAGGCTGCAAGAACTATGTTGGTTGACTCTAAACTTCCAATCACTTTCTGGGCAGAAGCAGTTAACACTGCTTGTTATGTCCAAAACAGGGTTCTTATAGTCAAATCAAAAGGCAAGACACCCTATGAACTTTTTTGAGAAAAAGAAACCCTATATAGGATTTTTAAAACCATTTGGGTGTCCTTACACAATTCTTGATACCAAAACTCATTTAGGCAAATTTTAAAGCAAATCTGATGATGGATTTCTTGTAGGATACTCTTCTCAGAGCAAAGCACTTAGAGTTTTCAATAGTTCTACAAGGATCGTAGAAGAAGGTGAGAATGTCAAATGCAATGAGAACACTCCTAACATACCTGGAAGTGGTCCAAATTGGTTATTTGATATTGATTCACTATCTAACTCTTTGAATATGAGCAGTGCAGTGATTACAGGTTCAGGTACAGAGCAAGTCCAAGAAACAAGTCCTACATTTGTTATGTTTCCCATGCCTTTTGTGGACACAAATGATGCTTGTGCTACTGTTGAGTCAACTTCAGATGATCAAAGAGAAACTTGATATGAGAAGAGTGATGAGCAACCAATTGTGGAATCCTCTGAGACTACTGATGAAATTCCTCTCTTAGAAGAGGGACCTCAATGGGATCAAGAACCAGAGGTGAATGATTCAAATCTAGGGGTGGATCTGCCTGAAGAACCCCTGCATCTTACAAGAACCCAGAAGAATCATCCACCTACTTTGGTAATAGGAGACATTCAGTCTCCTATGATTACAAGGAAGCAAAGCAAGTCCCTTCCCAATCCACACTTGAGCATGATTTCTGTTTTCCTCTCACAAACAGAACCCAAGAAAGCCTATGATGCAATGAAGGACCCAAGTTGGATAGAGGCCATGCAAGAAGAACTATTGCAGTTTGTCCTACAGCATGTGTGGGATCTGGTGGATCTCCCAAAAGGACATAGGGTGATTGGCACTAAGTGGATTTTCAGAAACAAGACTGATGAGAGAGGAATTGTGATCAAGAACAAAGCCAGATTAGTAGCACA
This sequence comes from Centaurea solstitialis, assembly GCA_030169165.1. Classification (NCBI taxonomy): domain Eukaryota; kingdom Viridiplantae; phylum Streptophyta; class Magnoliopsida; order Asterales; family Asteraceae; genus Centaurea; species Centaurea solstitialis. The sequence goes on along the minus strand of CM058044.1, from coordinate 53,078,833 downwards.
GGGGTATACTCAAAAGGAAGGAATATACTATGATGACGTATTTGCACCTGTAGCCAGAATTGAAGCCATCAGGCTATTCTTGGCCTTTGCATCTTACAAAGGATTCAAAGTCTATCAGATGGATGTCAAGAGTGCCTTTCTTTATGGCACTATAGATGAAGAGGTGTATGTCAATCAACCACCAGGGTTTGAAGATCCCAAATACCCTGATAAAGTTTACAAGTTGAGGAAAGCACTGTATGGTCTTCATCAAGCACCTAGGGCTTGGTATGATACCTTGTCCTCCTACTTGTTGGAAAACAAGTTTGAAAGAGGTGTCATTGATAAGACTTTGTTTATCAAGAGAACAAAGACTGATATGCTTCTAGTGCAGATCTGTGTAGATGATATCATCTTTGGATCTACAAAGGATGATATGTGCAAGGAGTTTGAGGAACTGACGCATAAGAAATTTAAGATGAGTTCTATGGGAGAGCTAACTTTCTTTCTTGGTTTACAAGTCAAGCAGAAGACTGATGGGATATTTATCAATCAGTCCAAATATGTTGCATCCATGCTTCAAAAGTTTGGAATGAATGATGCAAAGCCAGCAAGCACTCCAATGGAAACACACAAACACCTCATTGCTGATGTTGAGGGGGAGGAAGTTGATGTTCATCATTACAGATCCATGATTGGATCATTAATGTATCTTACAGCTTCTAGACCTAATATTATGTTTGCTGTTTGTGTTTGTGCAAGGTATCAAGTTAGGCCCAAGGAGTCTCATCTACATGCAGTCAAAAGGATCTTCAAATATCTTAAGGGCCAACCAAGATTGGGACTGTGGTATCCCAATGATTCTTCATTTGACTTAGTGGCCTACACAGATAGTGATTATGGAGGAGCAAACCTGGATAGAAAGTCTACATCAGGAGGATGTCAATTTTTGGGAGGAAGATTGGTCTCATGGCAATGCAAGAAACAGACCACTGTTTCACAATCAACAACAGAGGCTGAATACATAGCTGCATCTCAGTGTTGTTCCCAAGTTCTATGGATTCAGAATCAAATGCAGGACTATGGTCTTTCTTTCTTGCAGACACCAATCTACATTGACAATAACAGTGCTATTAGCATTGTTAACAATCCAGTCAAGCACTCCAAGACCAAACATATAGAGATCAAGTACCATTTTATTAGAGATTGTAATGAAAAGAAGTTAATTCAAGTTCTGAAAGTCCACACTGATGATCAATATGCAGACCTGTTCACAAAAGCATTTGATGTAGGCAGGTTTACATTTTTGGTTACAGGTGTTGGAATGATGAACTCTGAATAACCCTTCTTCTTCTTACACTTTTATTTGTACTTTCTCTGTATATTTTCTTTCTTTTATTTTATTTTGTTCCTAAGTTGGTATTTTAATGAGTTTGTGAATGTTGCAGATACATGGTGAAGTCCTTGGTTTGATCAAAAGACGCAGGGTGATGTTACCACTGCTTAGTTGAAGTTACTTCTACCAACAGTGTCTCTATCGCAAAACATAATTTTCATCACTAAGTCTTTACCACTGCTCGTGTTGCACATTACCACCGCTAGCACATTTGCACATTACCACCGCTCGCACATTCGCACATTACCACCGCTAGCACAATTGCACATTACCACCGCTCGCACATTCGCACATTACCACCGCTAGCACATTTGCACATTACCACCGCTCGCACATTCCCACCGCTAGCACATTTACCCCTGCTTGCCTATTGTTACCACTGATGGTTCACACTCGCGTTCTTACCACTGCTTTTTACTTGACAAGTGCTTTTACCACTGCGCATGTAAGTACCACTGCGTGTGTATTTTACCACTACGTGTGTATTTTACCACTGCGCATGTAATTACCATTGCGTGTGTATTTTACCACTGCTTTTAACTTCACACGCGTCTGGTACCACTGCTATGGTACATTACCACTGCTTTTAACGTGACACGCATATTTACCACTTCTTGTCTGTTTTACCACTGCTTCTAACGAATACCATTGCTAGTGTCATTTACCACTGCTTTTGATTTAGACCACTGCTTATGTTCGTTACCACTGCTTGTGGTAGTTACCTCTGCTCATGAGTTCAGTATAATAGCCCTAACTTGACCGCCTTTTTCATAAACGGCTATTCTAAACTCTTGCTCTAAAAACGTTTGCGATTCTACATCTATTCTCCCTCTGTGTTCTTGAAATTCAATTCGAGTACTGATTCTACATCTGTTTTAGGGTTTCTCTTGCGTAATCAATCATGGATTCTCTGTCTTTTGTCAAGGATCACAACAAAGTTGGTTATCTCACCAAAGATAACAATTCCGAAGGGTTTGAAGACATTCTTGATTTCTTGGCATCATCTAACATTGCCTATGCCGCGACCATTAATCCCACAATCTACATTCAACATATGCAAGATTTCTGGTCGAATGCAGTTATTCAAGAAGATGAAGGGGTCAAAATCATTCAAACCACCATCCGTGGGCAATCACTCACCATTACCCCTGCGAAGATCAGACTTCATCTGAAACTCAATGATGAAACAGGTATAACTATGCTTACACCCTCAACTATCATGGAAGCTTTTCAAAGAATGGGGTATACAGGCTCTCCAACATCTTTAAAATACCTTAAGGGTAAATTTTGCCCTCAGTGGAGGTTCTTTGTGCATACCCTGTTGCATTGTTTTTCAAAGAAAACTACCAGTTTTGGTGAGTTTAGTAGCACCATTGCTTCTGCTTTGGTCTGCTTGGCAACTAATCAGGTGTTTAATTTTTCTCAAATGATTTTTGATGATCTTGTCTACAATCTTGAAAACATGAATAATGACAAAGAAAAATCTTTTTACATATTTCCAAGATTTGTACAAGTTATTACTAAGGAATTGACGGATGTACCCATGGATGGAGACACTTATCAGAGTCATGCTCTTGGTAATAAAGTGTTTTCAAACATGCAGAGACCTGCTACAGGCTCTAATGACACATTCACCCCATTGTTCTCTACAATGATAAGGGTGAACCACCCACAAGGTGAGGCATCAGGCTTGCATCCCTCACAATCAAGCATACCCACTGATGACCCACCCACACCTATCACTGATACAATTCCTCAGTGTTAGGATTGTGTGCGAGACAGTAACAAGGTTACCGTGTCCAATGTTATAAGACACTAGTAGGTCACACCGCTGCACGCCAAAATGAGAACATTTGGATTACATGAGAAATAAATAATTGTTTATTAATTATTTAATGAGAGAGTTAAAATAAATAGTTAGTTAAACTATTTATAAATTAATTAATTAGTTGAATTAATTAATTATGGAAATTATATTTGGAGATAATTACCAAAGAATCTTATATGGAATAAAACTCTGCTAAGTTTTATCCATATAAATAAAGGGTTAAGGGTTTATCAGTTTACACACAACAACTCAGTTTTAATCCTACAACTCAGAAAAACTCTCTCTCTCTCTCTCTCTCTCTCTCTCTCCCTAAAACCGGCGCTGAATTCCAAGAGGTGGAGGTTTGCGTTCGTTTTTCGGGTAATCCTCGGTGGTGGTCTAGCAACTGTCTCAATCGGTGTCAGTAGCGGTGTATCCCCTACAAGCCTTCCGGAAACTAATTGCATAAGGTAAATCATCAAACCTCGCTAAATTGTATCTGTAAAGGTTAGGATTGGATCCGTTCTTGGGAATTGATTTTATTCTTGTTTTATTTTCCGCTGCGTGTTTATACGCATCGATTCCCAACAGTGGTATCAGAGCCACTTCCTAAACCTAACAGATCAGGTTTAAACTGTTTGTTGGATAATTAGGTTTTATAAAAATCGTTGCTTTATTCGTTTTAAAAAATTCGATTTTTTCGTAAACCTGACGTAACAACGATCGGCGGTGGAACGGCGACAGTTAGCCGACCGGACCTGCAGGCCGATCGCCGAAGAACCGAACCGACCACCATAACCACCAACCGGCTACACCACAGAGTGTGGTGGTCGCCGGTTGTTATCGCAACAAAACCACCAGTCGCACCACCGTAAGTGGTGGCGGCATCGGCCACGGACAGGAACCACCGCCGCACCACCGATTGTGGTGGCGGTGGCGTCGATTGAGAAACGAAGCCGCCGGACAGCGACAGGCGGCGATTGATTGGTAATCGACCACCGTGCCACCGTTTGTGGTGGCGGTGGCGATCAATCGGCCAAAAACCGACAAACGGCGACGGTGGCCGGTGCCGCTGTCGTCGATTGCGACGGTGGTGGTGGGGCTATTGTGTGCGACGATAGGCGGCGGTGGTAGTGGCGATTGCTGCTGCTGCCGTCATGTCCCTTATCCGCCACACCACCGATCGTGGTGGTGGGGGCGATTGCGTGTTCCGTCCGCCGCGTGACCACGGCGGCAGTGGTGGTGCGAACCGCTGCTGTTGCCGGTGGTAGCGGTGGTTGTTTGCTGCGGTAAACGTGGCGTCGGCCACGGCCAAAAACCGACAGGCGGCGGTGGTGGCTCTCGGGCCGCTGCTGTCGCCGGCGATCGGTGGTAGTCGAGTGGTGTTCGGGCCGTTATCGGTGGTGATGATTTCGGTCGTTGCCATCGGTGCCGGATTACGAATCATTAAGTTTTTCGATTGTTTTTCGTTAATGGGTCCCGTGTGAGATCCGTTTCCGGAAAGGTCTTTGATATGGAAATCTTCAACCAGATAAGTTTAAAAGTTTTCAGGATTGAATTAATTTATCGTTTTAAATTAATTAGTAACTTTTATAATTATCTCCAGTTGAGTTTTAATTACTATGTGGAGTCATAGTCAAACCCTTATGACCCGTGATTATGTTTTTAATTTTAATATATGTTGTTTATTGCGGGAGGCCTGCGTGCCATTTACAACCCGATTATATTGTAATGTTTTTAATTGAAATTGAAACTCGAAGACGGAGTCAAGGAGACAACCATGGAGCTTGGAGCCAGTGGGAGCGCCGAGAAGATTTGTCCCTTAGGAATTGGACCGTCGTTTTGTGTTGGCTCACAAAACGACAATAGTTAAGGGTTTTTGACTATGACGTGTTATTTAAACTGCGTAGTTGTTTACATTTGTTTAATCTGCGTGGTTGTTTATATTTAATTATATTGCGTAGTTACGTCTTTTAAATTAAATATAAATGTTTTTAAATTGGATAAAAAATTACAGTTTGTGTTTAGATCCAAAGTTTTTGAAAACTGGCTTTTTGACCCTTGTTAAAATCATAGATTAGTAAATGCAACCCACTTTAGGGGCACCTACGGTGTAAGGTACATAGGGCGTTGTAAGTGCACACACTATGAACGCCCGTGTTCAAACCGAAACTAGAGGGTGATAAAACTCTGCGAATTATCTCCGGGTGGTACCGGCCAGAGTTTGTCCAGGTCCCGGGTGGTGGAATCTATTTTGGTAACTATTTATTCACTAGGTGGTACCAGGCCAAAATGCACTAGAGGGACTAAATATGCACGTATTATATTTCCGATGTCCCGACGATCTAGAAGTCGTATTTTCGAATTAAAATACGATTGGTATAGTTTTACCTACCATAGATCGCATGAGTCGGTTTGACATGATCACATGCTTCCCGACACGTGTGAAATATGGATTCTAGTCTAATAAATTTATTTTAAGGGTAATAATTTATTAGAATTTATATAATTATAAACTAAAGAGTTAATTACATATTTGGTCCCTGTGGTTTGGGCCAAATTACGATGGAGGTCCCTAAACCCTAATTTTCATGCCTACGGTCCCTGTGGTTTGGATTTCGTTACGATGGTGGTCCCTTGCCCTAACTTCTGTCAAAATCAGCTGTTAAAAGAGAGTTAAAAGACAAAAATACCCCTGATATAAATATCCCTTTCCCTTCCCCTCTTCCCAAACCCCACCCCATACCCTCAGAAGTTGTAGCACCCTCATCGTCGGCCACCTCCACCACCGGCCACCTCCGGTCATCTTTTCCGACCAAAACCACAACCACACCTCCGGTTATCTTCTCCGGCCAAAACCACAACTCCGGCGATGATCTTCTCCGGCCGCCATCTCTACCTCAAGACATAAACTCAACCATCGAACTCAAATAAATTAACCATTTACTCAAACTCATCTATCTATAAACTTAAACAATTTTATTATTCAAATAAATCCAATTCAATCCACCCAAACAACTAATTTATCCCACATGCATCACAATCCAATCTAAATCAAAATCAATTCTAAAAAAAATTTCCAAGAAAAAGACTCCAAAATCATTATCTCAAATCCCACTTTACAATGCTAGAGATTAAAACACAAAGAAAGAAAGAAAGCTTTCTTCTGAAACCATTTCATCCTCCTCAACCATTCTGGGTTTTCTTCTCCGACGGGCTTCCAAGATGGGTTTGACAGGAATAGTTTTCTTCTCCCACCTGATTTGCACAGATCTGGAACAGCCATCGTTTTCTTCTCTGACCAAATCTGTACCGGTTTCTAATGACTAAAAAAAGAAGAAGAAAAAGGAGACTCCGAGAAAGGTAAAAGGAGGTGGCGGGTGATTCACCGGAAGATTCACCACCTTATGTGCACCGTAGGTGGACATCCGCCGTGGAGATCGGCGATTCCGGCGTGGAGATCGGCGAGTCCGCCATGGAGATCGGCGAGTCCGCCATGGAGATCGGCGAGTCCGCCACGGAGATCGGCGAGTCCGCCGTCGTATGCACCGCCGGCAACGGCAAAAGATGGTGGTGATGCTGATGAGATGGTGGTGATGCTGATGAAGGAAGATGAGGCTGGTGACGGCTGAGTGAATTGCATTAGGGCTAGGGTAGAAGCCTAGGGAAGTGAAAGGCTTTGGGTATATATTAAATTTAATTGGTTATAAAAGAAATTGTAAAAAGACTGAAATGCCCTTGACTTAACGGAGTTATTTAATAGACGTTAGGGCAAGGGACCACCATCGTAACGAAATCCAAACCACAGGGACCGTAGGCATGAAAATTAGGGTTCAGGGACCTCCATCGTAATTTCGTGTAAACCACAGGGACCAAATATGTAATTAACTCTAAACTAAATTTGGAATTTGTTCTTAATTTGTAGATGTCGAAATCTGTAATTTCGTTTTATACTCCTGAGGAATCCCTAAGACTCATCAACTGTAAATGGAAGCTTACATGCCAAAATTTTCCAGTTTGGAAAATGCACCTTGATAATGTCCTGCGTGCACAGGGTAAGCTGTATGTTCTGGAAAAACCTGTTTCACGACCAGAGAGTAATTCTCCCGAGAGGGATTTTACTCAGTATTTCAAATATCTGGAAGATGAATCAGATGTAATGTCCATTCTGATTTTCTCAACATCACCCGAGTTCATGGGAGATTTAAGAGTTAAATCATGTTACCAGGTTGTGAAAGATATAGAAGACCAGTTAGGTCTCTATAAGCAGACAGGTAAACTTCTGATCATGCAAGAGATCTTTTCACTGAAGCTGAAAAGTGGTCAGTCATTTAAAGACCATCTTATTGAAATGAGAAGGCTCTTTAAGTGTTTATCACGTTTGGGGTACAAGATGACTCAGGAAGAGCTAGTGTACCTCATGTGGTTTTCCCTCACGAAAGAGATCCAAGACACAGCTAGTGCCTATATGAAGGAACCAAAGAAAGACGTGGATAAAGTTCATGAAGATATTCTGGCCAGTCTAGAGCCAGTACCTGAACCTGCAGATCTCATGGAGACTGATGTGATTGATGAGCTAGGAGATCTGAGTTGCCCAGAATGCGACAGCGAGGATATTTGCGAGCACTCGATGAATATCGACCAGATAGAGATCGGTTTACCCGATGCTCCAGGTATCTTTATGATAGATTGCTTAATCACTTCTTATGAATCATGGGTAATTGATACAGGCAGTGGTAACCACATTTGTAATCATTTACAGGGATTCACTAGAAGAAAGACTCTGAGGAAGGACCGTTCGAACCTACGAGTTGGCGAAGGCACACCGCTGATAGCTGAAGCTGTAGGATCTTATAGTCTTAGTTTACCCTCGGGTCTAGTTTTGGAACTGGATAATTGTTATTATATTCCAAATATAATTAAGAATGTTTTGTCTTTTGATTTGTTAGTAGACCAAGGATTTTATTATAAATACGATTATAAAATGATTTCTGTCTTTAAAGATAATATTTTCTATTTTAAAGCTACACCCGTGAATGGTCTATATACAGTAAATCTACAAGACAACAGTAGTGAAATCTATCATATAAGTAAACGATCCAAGGATATTGAGGATCAGACTTACCTCTGGCATTGTCGTTAGGCCACATAAACAAGAAACGCGTTGAACTACTCCTGAAAGGAGGTTTTCTTGGAACTTTCAATTACAAACCTTTTGATAATTGCGAGTCTTGTTTATCTGGAAAAATGACAAAGCAACCTTTCAACAAAGAAAATGAGAGGGCTACTGACTTATTAGAAATAATTCACACAGAAGTGTGTGGACCTTTTAGTCATGTAGCAAGAGGAGGATACCGGTACTTCATTACCTTTACTGACGATTTCAGTAGGTATGGTTATGTCTATCTTATGAGACATAAATCTGAAAGCTTTGAAAGATTCAAAGAATTTCAGAATGAAGTACAGAATCAACTTGACAGAAAGATCAAGTTTTTACGGTCAGATCGCGGAGGCGAATATCTCAGTGACGAGTTTGACAATCATCTAATGGAGTGCGGGATTGTATCCCAACTCATACCTCCGTATACACCTCAGATGAATGGTGTATCAGAAAGGAGAAATCGTACTTTACTTGATATGGTACGAACGATGATGTGTCACTCTACGCTGCCAATGTCATTCTGGGGACATGCGCTCGAAACAGCAGCACACATACTGAACAGAGCGCCAACAAAGTCGGTAGAAAAGACTCCATACGAGTTATGGAAGGGTAAGAAACCCAACATGTCCTTTCTAAGAATTTGGGGCTGTGAGGTTTACGTCAAACGACCTACCTCAGAAAAACTCAAACCCAAATCCGACAAGTGTTTCTTCGTAGGATATCCCAGAACCACCGTGGGATATTATTTCTACAACCCTGAAGAGAACAAAGTCTTTGTTGCTCGAAATGGAAAATTTCTAGAAGAAAAGTTTCTCAGTTTTGGAAACACCAGAAAGGATGTAGATCTATAGGTAGTAGACAAAGAACACTACACCAATTGTTGAGCCAGAAATTCAACATGAGAATGTTGAACCTCGATCAGAAACGATTGAGGAAGTGCAAACACAGGACCTTCGCAGATCCAGTAGGGTAAGACAAGAACCAGATAGGTATCTTGGATTTCTAGTCTCTCAGGACAGCGGAGACTTGAATGAACCAACATCCTATGGAGAAGCTGTGTCAGGCAATGAGTCTGAACAATGGCAGGAAGCCATGAAGGCTGAGATGCAATCCATGTACGACAACCAAGTTTGGGAGTTGACTGATTTGCCACAACACTGTAGAGCTGTTGGACGCAAATGGGTTTTCAAGAAGAAAACCGACATGGATGGAAATGTACACACTTTCAAGGCCAGACTGGTCGCAAAAGGATTCACGCAAACTCATGGTATCGACTATGACGAAACCTTTTCACCAGTGGCCATGCTAAAATCTATTAGGATTCTTATGGCCATTTCAGCGTATTTTAACTACGAGATCTGGCAAATGGACGTTAAGACAGCCTTTCTGAACGGAAAGTTAACAGAAGACGTCTATATGGAGCAACCAGAAGGGTTTAAAGACCCTAAGAATCCTAATAAGGTGTGTAAACTGCTAAAATCCATTTATGGATTAAAGCAAGCATCTCGAAGCTGGAACTTACACTTTGATGAGCGAATCAAAGAATTTGGTTTCACCAAAAGTGAGTTCGAGCCATGTGTCTACACTAAGTTCAGTGGGAGCATAGTAACCTTCTTGGTCTTGTACGTAGATGATATTCTACTCATAGGAAACGATGTTCCAACTTTACAGAGTGTAAAGAGTTGGTTAAGCAAATGTTTCCAGATGAAAGACCTTGGAGAAGCCGCTTATATACTTGGCATAAAGATCTACAGAAATAGATCTAAGCGGCTTATCGGACTTAGCCAAAGTACATACATTGATAAAATCCTAAAGAGATTTAGGATGGATGAATCCAAGAAAGGATTTATCCCGATGCAACATGGCATAGTGTTAAGTAAAACACATTGTTCTGTTTCTAGTCAAGATCAGGACAGAATGAAATCGGTTCCATATGCATCAGCAATTGGATCAATCATGTATGCCATGTTATGTACCAGGCCCGATGTTGCTTACTCAGTAAGCGTTACGAGCAGATATCAACAGAATCCAGGAGAACCTCACTGGGTAGCTGTCAAGAACATTCTCAAGTATCTGAGAAGAACGAAAGACATGTTCTTGGTCTTTGGAGGATCTGAGGATGAAATTAGCGTCACAGGATATTCTGATGCTAGTTTCCAGACCGACAGAGATGATTTTAGATCACAGTCGGGTTACGTTTTTACCCTGAACGGAGGCGCGATCTCGTGGAAGATCTCGAAGCAGGACACGATTGCAGATTCAACTACAGAAGTAGAGTACATTGCAGCATCTGATGCGGCAAAGGAAGCTGTCTGGCTAAGGAATTTTCTATCGGGTCTCAGAGTGGTTGCCAGTATCTCGAGACCGATCGATATATTCTGTGATAACTCGGGAGCCGTGGCGCAAGCAAAGGAACCTAGAGAGCATCACAAGTCAAGACACGTGCTCAGGAAATATCATCTCATCCGAGAGATTATTGGAAGAGGAGATGTAAGAATATGCAAGATTCCAACAAAGAAAATGTCGCAGATCCGCTGACAAAGCCACTAGCAAGGGTGAAGCATGAGGCACATGCAAGTTCCATTGGGATGCAGTACCTGGACGCCAGTAGCTAGTTTTTAGTTTATTAAATTATTACTATAGTTCAATTTTGAAACAATGTAATCATGTAAAGTTTTATTTCACAGTGTGTTGGAAATAAATGGAGGTTTTATTTTCATGATTGTTCTAAATTAACTATTTTTCGCATATTTAACGTATCCATGATTTTTACAAAGCTTTGTAAGAAATCTAAATTTCCGTAGCCACTTATTGAAATGGGAATTTCAATAGGGAGTTTAACGATATTATAAATACTTGATGATTTATTCGAAGTAGTGAATAAAAGCACAAGTGATGTGACCAAGTATTTATAGATACTCATCAGAGTGTTTGGGTATTGGAAGTGACCAGTTATCAAGTCTGCTTCATGGAGCCTCAGTCATAAGCATTGACTTGATAGGTTGTCCTTAGACCTGAGATACTTGGTTTGGGAACATGAGGACTGTTGTACTCTTAGCACGTACTAACGCTGCACCGTAACAGGGCGGCCATACGGGACGTGACTAGATGCAGCGGAAGCCGTGGATCCAAATGCAAGTAGTCAAGAAGGGATTTGCACCTCTTTCAAAAGAGAGATATTTCCGAGCCCCTTGACGATTAAGATTGGCAGAAATCGCGTGGCCACGCTCGGATAGAATAACAGGTGTTATTTAGTAATATCTGTTACTGCAGGCAATCGAAATCAGAGTCAAGAAATACTTGATATTTAAGAAATGAATCCTCCACTCCATGTCTTAAAATCATTTTAGAAATATCGTGTGCAAAAGGAATGAACCTGTGTACAAATTCAAGAATTGTATCTCTGGATGTAAGAGATCTTATAACCTGGTTAACCTAAGTGTCTGGCTAGGGACCTCCTTAGGCTAATGGTAACAGAAGAGTTACATGTCTAGCACAAGTGGGGGTCTGTTAGGATTGTGTGCGAGACAGTAACAAGGTTACCGTGTCCAATGTTATAAGACACTAGTAGGTCACACCGCTGCACGCCAAAATGAGAACATTTGGATTACATGAGAAATAAATAATTGTTTATTAATTATTTAATGAGATAGTTAAAATAAATAGTTAGTTAAACTATTTATAAATTAATTAATTAGTTGAATTAATTAATTATGGAAATTATATTTGGAGATAATTACCAAAGAATCTTATATGGAATAAAACTCTGCTAAGTTTTATCCATATAAATAAAGGGTTAAGGGTTTATCAGTTTACACACAACAATTCAGTTTTAATCCTACAACTCAGAAAAACTCTCTCTCTCTCTCTCTCTCTCTCCCTAAAACCGGCGCTGAATTCCAAGAGGTGGAGGTTTGCGTTCGTTTTTCGGGTAATCCTCGGTGGTGGTCTAGCAACTGTCTCAATCATTGTCAGTAGCGGTGTATCCCCTACAAGCCTTCCGGAAACTAATTGCATAAGGTAAATCATCAAACCTCGCTAAATTGTATCTGTAAAGGTTAGGATTGGATCCGTTCTTGGGAATTGATTTTATTCTTGTTTTATTTTCCGCTGCGTGTTTATACGCATCGATTCCCAACACTCAGTCCCTTGATTCAACCCCCACCCCCACACTCAAAAAGTATAACAGAAAGAATAGGGGAGCTCCTTCCTCCTCTGGTTCTAAACCCCAACAGCCTTTAAGCCATCAGTTGGAGCACTCTCCTTCTGAAAATATCCAAAGGGACACCCCTGGAGTGATGCCCCACTCAAGTGTAAAGAAGGTGCCCTCTAAGGAGATGGAAGGGATGTGGTTGGTGAGGCTCAAACTACTGATGTTGCACAAGGTGTGCATCAGGACAGTTTGAACATAGCTAAGACCCCCACCACGGCAACTCCTATTGAGAAATCAAAGGGAGGTCCCAGGTGCCAAGAAACCAAGGGGGCATCTAGTGCTTCAGCAAGGCTGAAGACTAATGTCAAAAAGTCCAAAGATCCAGTAATGGAGGTAAAAACTCCTAAATCTGGTGAGGGCAGCTTTCACTCTCAAGAATTGATGGACAAGTTCAAAGTCATTGCTGATGATTTACATGCTCATGATGTCAACTTCCAAAGGCATGATAAGAAACATGGTTCTCATTCAGCAAGGTTGGATTCTTTGGAGGAGTTGGTTACTGCACAACATGATCTGATTAAAGTGCATGATGCCAGAATTATCAAGCAAGCAAGGCTTATTCAGGTTCAAGGTGCTGCCATGGCCTCAATGAAGAGAACTATTTCAGCCCTACAGAAGAAATATTCCACTTTGGTTGCATTCACAAAGGGGAGAGGAAATCAGAGAGGAAATCAAAGGCCAAGGGGGAGTCTAAGAAGAAAACAAAGCCTGTTGAAGAAATTGAGGTTGTGAATGAACCTACAGTTGAGATGGAGACTGAAGCTAAGGGGGAGACAGAAAAGGAAACTGAAAAAGAGACTGAAGCTGATGTGTGTATGAAGACTGTGAATGAGGATGAACTTACCATTGCTAAATTATTGGTAAAAATGCCCAAAATTACAAAGGGTGTGGTAATCAAAGAAAGTCAACCAGAGTCAAAGAAAAAGGATGCTGAGTTAGATCCTAAGGACAAAGGAAAGGAAATTCTGGTAGAAGAACCTGTGGATGAATCTGATGATGATGAGGAGATGGGATTCAAGCCAGTAATGGATCCTGTAACTGAAGCCATTCTTTCTGATGAACTGATTCAACAGATTGAAGAAGAAGAAGAGAAGAAAAGAAAAGAGGAGTTGGCAAGGATTGCTGAGAGAGACAGAATTCAGGCTGAGAAAATGCAAGAAGAGTGGAATAAGGAGGAATCTGAGGTTGAAAAGAAGAAGCCTGTCAAAAAGACTACAAAGAAAGCAACTCCAAAGGATGTCAAAGAAAGGAGAAGGAGTATGGTGAGATATCTGTCTGGTGCTCTTGGAAAGCCAGTTCAGTATTTTGCCAAGTGGGATCTGGATAAGATTGAAAACAAGTACAATGTCACAAGGGAGGCTATGCACTTGGAAGCCATGGAGGAACAACATGTTGAAACTGAGGATGTGACATTGGTTCAAAGAAAGAGAAAGAGAGATCAGATTGAAGAACAGGTTACTACTGAAGGTAATCCTGAGGATAAGGTGGAAAAGACTAAGGAAACTGTGGCTGATTCTGATCAACAAGCTGTCCAAGCAATTGAAAAGGTGATTGAGAAGAATGTGGAACAGAAGGATGAAAAGAAAGAGGAGAAAGAGGCTGAGAAAGTTGAGAAGGAAACTGCTGATGAACAGAGAGGTAAAGAGGTTGAAGTTGCTGAATCACCCAAGCCAAAGAGAAAGAAATCAACTGCAAAGAAGGGGAAGAACACCAAGGAGATTAAAGAAACTTCTAATATTTCTATGTGGATATTCTTTGAGAACAATCAGATTGATTATTTCAAGATTTTTAGAAGTGATGGAACTAATGAGGTGGGCAGCCTACCGGTTAAGGCTTGGTGTTGGGGAAAAACCCACCCAAGTTCGAATCCGGGGGTAAGCAACCAGGGACCACTGAGTGTTAATCTCAGGGGAGCATGCTTTAGCTCTCGGTAAAAATTGCCAAGGATGTAGTCTGGCCAAAGTCCAGGTGAACCTTCCCCAAAAATGAGGTGTTTGCTAGCATTCCTGGGATTTTCAGAAAATTGTCAATAGCAGATCTGAAAAAGATGTATGAGATTGCTTGTACTAAGGAAATTGAAGACTTTGAGGAAGCCAGATTACTTGTTGAAGATCTGAAGATGATGTTTGCTTTTTCAAAGACAAAGGCTGAGTTGAAAAAAACAGAAAAAGGGATCAGAATGACAGTGTTGGTGAAGGAAAAGTTATCTCTTGGAACACCTATGACAATAGGGTGTTCTCAGTGAACTTTAAGAAAGGTAGGATGAGCTACTTTCTAGTAGACAAGAGATATGATTTTGAGCCTATTGTGATTGGTAGCATACTGGAGGCAAAGAAGACTGATTTGACTGAACTTGATAAGGAGCTGATAGAGAGACTGAAGGAGCAGTTACAAGATTTGAATGTTTCAATGATTGAGCAGAAACCTAAGAAAGTCACAGGTTGGGGTGTTGACAAAGATCTAAAGTATGTGATAAGGATGGATGATGGTTCAGAACTCTGTGATTCTGATTGGATAAAGATCTTAGAAGCTTGTACACGAGAAAATCTGCAGGAGATGTATGATTTGAGATGCAAAGTAATTGATGTAGCTATGGGTGAAAGAACTAACTCTGAGAGGACGGAAAGGAAGAAAGTTGCACTAGAATGTTTGTATTGGTTGTTTGAACCATTTAGACTTTTAGATGTAAGGAGTAGAAGTTGTGAATCTGTAAAAGAATGGAGATGGTTTGAAAAGTGCAAAGTGTACAGTCTGAGAATCAATGATGGTGAAATAGAGTATTATCTGGAGGAATGTGAAACTGATGTACTTGATGTACAAAGACTGCAGTGCATGATGAATGTAAAGCTGAGTACAAGTGGTGAACCTACCAAATCTGCAAGACTGCTGGAGAAAAAGATAAAGACCTACTTGAAGATCAGACTCACAAACTTAGCTCCTCATGTTGAGAAGTTAAGTTAGGGGGAGATTGTTGAGTCTGAGGTTACCACTGCTGATTATCACTGCTGAAAGGTTACCACTGCTAGCTTTGGGATTACTACTGCTGAAGAGTTAATCTGAAGATACCACTGCTAGTATGTGAGGTAACACTGAAGAACTCATTACCACTGCCAGTACAAGTTACCACTGCTAGAACAGAATTACCACTGCTAATGAAGATTACTACTGTTTCTGTTCTACCACTGCTGAGAAGATGAAGATAAGGAAAGAATTCTGTTGGAGAAGATATGGGATAGATACGAGTATCTTGGAGATTATTTAGAGTAGATTTACTTTCCTTATTGTAATCCGTAACATGTATAAATAGCTGGTAGGTTGTTCATTGTTCTTTACGAGTTTTCATAAGTTTTTGTTTAGAATTAGAAGCCTCAAGATCATTCTTGAATCCCTGCATCTGAGAAGAGTTGCACGTCTGTTTGAGCCTGTTCAAGCAGATTGGGGCTTTGGTTGTAATCATTAAACTTGTGATTCAATACACAAATTTGTTTTGCAATTCATT
The DNA here is from genome assembly GCA_030169165.1 of Centaurea solstitialis. Taxonomy (NCBI): domain Eukaryota; kingdom Viridiplantae; phylum Streptophyta; class Magnoliopsida; order Asterales; family Asteraceae; genus Centaurea; species Centaurea solstitialis. The sequence continues at coordinate 53,062,778 of CM058044.1, read as the reverse complement.
GTTTCAAATCAATCAAAGTGTTATTCCGCAAACTTCTTTGATTTGAGTTTTCTGTTCTTAATATATATTGATATATTCGATCCTATCATGTTTTATTTGGATCATCAATAAAATGAATGAGCAAATTGAGTTATCAGGTTTCAGTTGTTTCTTTGATTTCTTTTGTTGTGTTGATTAATCTTAAAGTTTATTTTTAACAACTAATTTTTATATATAAATGTTTATAGGCGATCGCACATCACTGACTGATGTAACAGTTGGCATGAGTATTCATGTAATCAAATATTTTTTCCTAGATATAATCTAATTTTGCTTAAGGATGCTAATTTTTTTTATTGGGTGTGATGGTGCAACCACAAGAGTATTTTCCTAGATCCGCCTCTGGCTTGATGGATTGATAGGTTGTACGAGAAATGAAGGTAAAATATTATAATTTGATGAATTATTTAAGTACGACGTCGTAAGATTTTCAAATACGCAAGTATATATAGAGAACATGATATTTCATACATTACTAACTTTAACGAGTTGACTCGTAAACCTTTATACCAACCAGAACACGACCCGCGAAACAAACGGGTTGACCGGTTGACGGATCAGAAAACTCAACCCAAACCCATTTATCTTCATGTCGGTTTTGTGTTGTATTTCGTGCCTTGTCCAGAATTGTCACCCCATATGTGATTTTGTATATTGCCGAAGTTTATTGCGTTCTCATAAATAGTTAGAGTTTTTGTATAAACCCGGCACTCTCTTTCTCTATATCTCACTATTATATATAATCCCTCCCCCCCCCCCCCCCCCCCCAAAAAAAAAAAAAAAAAAAACAAGGATTTTTTTGTCAAAATTTTTAGATTTTTGATAAAAAATTTCGTCATAGGTCATAACTGTACAACTTGTATTTTTAGAGGTTTTTTTATTTAATCAGTTTAATTCTTAAGTAAACTTTTAAAATTTTTATATTTAAGCAGTTTTATTATTAACATATATTTAAAGTAATGTTTAAACAAATAAAAATTATAACATGTTGATATATAAAGAAAACTTTAAACCAAAACTAGTTTGAAAAATATTCTGTATTAAATATTAATTAACGGTGAGAAGACATTTATATTTGGTATTAATTAAAATAAGCAATTGATAGAACTCGGATATTTTTTTTTCGAAAAAGTAAATTGCATACTTTTTCAAACAATTTTAAAATAAAGATAAGTCAAAAATGTTATAACAGAAATAATATAAGTTTTAAATTGAAATATAATTTAATAGGATGATTGATATAATATTGAAATACCTAAAATGACAGGTTAATATGACAAAATTAGGAAAACTTATGTGTTTAAAATTAATGTTTTTCTAATTGGCAAATTCGTAAATGAGTTAAAATCTTTATTACAAAAGAAAATTCAACAACCTATAAGAAAAATATCGTTAAAATGCAACATTAAATTTTTGAAAGTTATTACAATCAAATTTACCATTTAACATTGTCACAAGACATGATGATGTTAATTGTGACCAACATACTTTATGAAATTTGTCTTAGTTTGAATTAATCACTAATATACATTTAATTACTTTGATAAAATGAATTCAAATCAGAATGATTACTTTCCAAGTTGAGGTAGGTAGCTCCACTTCAATGATTTTATATAAATTATGTATCAATTCATATGTTGTATTTTTCAGACAAATGAAAAGATATGTTACTAAAAACCTAATTCTTAAGAGGAGATGTTGTAAGGGGTTATTTACTTGTATATCTCACCAAATCCTAACTTTCACCAAGTAAGGAGACTTTTATTTTTTTACTTTTATAATTTAATGATTTATTACCAAAGGAGTGTTAGCCTAGTGGTAAGGCTTGGGCACTACATAGTGGTGAACCCGAGTTCGAGCCCTGGGGGATGCATTCTGGAGGTACGGGGGCTTCGACCCCGGGCTGCATGCTTTATCAGTCGGGCTTCGGCCCAAAAATTGCCGAGAATTAGTCTGGTCCCAATGTGGTCTGGGATACCTCTTCCAAAAAAAAATTTAATGATTTATTTACTCAATCATTAGAAAGTGTTTGTTAACTTACAACTTAACGGTTAAGTCCATGGGTGGTTAATCTCTAAGCCACAGAAGGGTGGTTTATGTATTAAGCCATAGAGTTCCAAACATATCCTCATGATAACTATCAATATAGTCATCCACCTTCCCCAAGTGAAAAACTCATCATCATCTCTTGTGTTGCTAGTCGTCCATCAAGAATCATGTACCATCGTTATTACTCCTTTGTTATCGCCGGTTCTTCTCAGGCTGTTCCTCTTCTTCGTATTTGCTTTTCCACCAAATTTGGTCTAAGATCATCTTCATACGCAAACGATTAACAAACTTTAAGGTAACATAAAAGCACATAATGCAATAGGCTATTATTATTTGTAGAGCAAAAGATTATTATTATTATTGAAAAATATATTTTGTTGCTTTTGGGAAATTATATCAAATTCAAAATTAAAGATTGGAGCCATTTTAATCATAAAGAGTTTTAGTGTATCTTCTTTTGCTGGTTTATTTATCTTGTCTCTAGTTAGGTGTATCAAATTATATAGTTTTCATCTTGTTTTATGTTCCCATTGGAGGAAATATTTCTATTAATGTAACATCCTATATCTAAAATAGTATATTGTAGCAAATATGTCAAAAGAGGTACTTTCATAGCCTTTACAAATGGGCATTAAATGGCTTCATATGTGAATCTGTGTGATTCATTTATGAAATATAAAGTTTATATATAAACTTATGTAATTAATATATTGACTATTTTTAGTTGATTCACATATGAACTATATATTCATATATGAACATATGTAATTCACGTGGTAACTATTTTTAAGTGATTCACACATAAAATAATTACCTTATTCACATATAAACCCGTGGGTTCATATGTGAATCAGTTATAAAGTTCACATGTGAACTAATTAACGGGTTCATATATTAAGTCATCTATTACGAAACTACTCCTTTATTTTCTGCATAGCACGCGAAAAATTATTTGTTTCTTCACAATCAAAACTGCAAATATTGACCGGATAAAGGACTAGGATCAGTTCTCTACTTCTCATACACTTAACACTTCTCATACATTTAACACTTCTCATTTGAACCTCTCAACATTTACATCTTTGACTACGAAACACCATATGGTTTCTTTCTATTGGTATGCATAAGAGAGATAGGTTGTTCGTAACTTTTACAAATAGACGGCAAACAAGTTCGTATGTAAACTCGTGTGATTCACATAGGAAAGTTCATATATGAATCCGCTAATTAATTCACATGTGAACTGTTTGACTGATTTACATATGGACCCACATGTTCATATATGAATCAATTAATTAGTTCATATATAAATCATAAGGTTTCAATGTGAACCGGTCAGTTAGTTTATATGTGAAATACAAGGGTTTATATATAAATCAATTAAAATAGCTCGTACGTAAATCACATGGATTCACATACGAATCTGTTTACCACCTCACCTACTTGTAAAAGTTATAAAACTAACTCTTTAGTTTTGACATAGCCAAATCGGTTCATATGTGAAATACAGTTAATTTAATTTTCCGTAACGTTGATGCCATGTGGCTTTATATGATTGTATATTTGACTTTGTAAATCATATCTTCTGCCACATATATTGGATTTATGTTAATTTCCAATTGTGAGATAAGATAGATGTCATGTTCTACAAGCATATTTAGGGTTACGACAACCACTACCCATCAACCTCCATCAACCACAAATTTCATTTTCTACTTTAAAGCTTCAACTTGGTTTTGGCTTAACACCATGGCTCAAAAAGGTGAACAAAGGGGACAAGTGATCGAGAAGGTGAACAGTGCCCCGAGAAGGTCGGTGTTGGCAATGAAGGTGGCCAAAGGTGTAGGGGTTGGTTTTTATGTAATTTTACTTTATGTGATTCCTATTTTAAATGCTTTACGTAGTTGTATACATGTTTTACACACTTGTACATTGAAACTTTTAATATTAAAAACATGGGAAATGTACCCCGAGAAGGTCGGTGTTGGCAATGAAGGTGGCCAAAGGTGTAGGGGTTGGTTTTTATGTAATTTTACTTTATGTGATTCCTATTTTAAATGCTTTTCGTAGTTGTATACATGTTTTACACACTTGTACATTGAAACTTTAAATATTAAAAACATGGAAATGTACCTCATGTGAGTACTTGCACGTAATGGCACTTAACAATCAGTCGGAAATTGCCGTTGGGGCCAAGGACTATTTCTATAATGAAATGTAAAACACATATTTACCAATGTATGGACTATTTCTTATAATGAAATGTAAACCATATAGTTACCAATGTAAGTAAAGACTATTTCTATAATGAAATGTAATGCACATAGACCAATATAAGTATTGAACTTGAGGGAAGAAAATCGAAGTTTTCCGAACACATAAATGATATTTGTAATATACTCGAGGTCTAAAAAAATATTCTAATACGTACTTAAAATCAAAATAGGTATTCAATCACATCGTTTTGAATGTCAAATTTAATCATTTTCAATAATGCCAAAAAATTATCAAGTAATTAATTTTGTAAATCAAATATCAATTATTATTTTGTGAAATACAAGTTATGTTATAAATAATTTTACGCATAATTCAACTTTGAAAATAAAATGCCAAATTTTCAAAATTACATGCATACTTTTATCCAAAAAAAATTCTACAAGTAAATTAACATGTTTAAGCAATTTATCATGATTTTATTTAAATACTGGAAAAACACGTTGAAGAATTTTTAATAGCTTTTATGAGCCAAATACATTTTTTAATATTCCTTTTTGTTCAATTGTATTATTTTAGTAAATTATTATTATTATTATTATTTTTTAGTAAATTATTATGCCTTTTGGATGAATTAGTTCATAGAGATTCTCTACTAATAATTAGAATGAAGACATCCCATGTTATATTGTTACAATTTTTACGATATACCAATCGTCTTGATTAAAACTAATTATTAAGAGCCCGGGCTTCGTATCGGATTATAAAGTGTAAGATTTTATAATAAGTAGTAAGATAGATTTATATGACGAACTTCATGCATTGTGTTGTGAATTTAACTATATGTTTACAATCAAAAAGAGATATATGGTGTGGTTGATATATATTTACGTGACTATTAGCATGTAAGGACCAAATATGTAATTTAATCAAACATTTTTTTGGATTAGTTAACCAACTTAATTTAACAAAGTTGGATGGAGAGATGAAAATGAATAAAAAACTTACAAGGATGAAAAAAGCAGTTTTTAAAGATCAATAACTAAAGACACTTTAAATATCAAACTATAGAGACCAAACTCGTACTTTACTTCATATGTTTACTATTCATTTCATTTTTAGGGACCAAAGTTGTACTTACTCCATATGTTTACTATTTTTTCATTTTGTATTTCATTTTATAGGAAATAAAGTTGTACTTTACTCCATATGTTTATAATTCATTTCACAAATTTCATTTTGTATTTTATTTTATAGGGATCAAAGTATTTTACTCCATATGTTTACTATTCATTTTATTTTGTGAATTGATATAAGAAGATAATGTTATACTTCTTTTTCATATTTTCTAAACTTAGTTTATTTTGTTTTTATTTATAAAAAATATTTATAAATATATCCTATAAAAACACGTATTATATATCATTTTTTTTGTAGGGTCGAATTAGATATTTAAGTTCAAATTAATCACAATTCAAAAATTAAACATGATTCTTTTCAAGAAAATAAGAAAACTTCTTATGTCTAAAAGAAATATATTGCACAAAATTTATTGTTAATAAAGGAAAATTGACATATCTGAAAATTCCAAACATCAAAATTCTAAAATATTCTCGATGTAGTTTATCATCGATTTTGCTCTGACTTAGTTTAACATTTTTAATCAAATCGAGTTTACGAGTAATTTATATTAATATTTGTTTTTTAGTGTTCTTTTTGTAAAGATTAATATTTGTTTTTTTTTTTTTTTACTTATTTTAAGTATAGTATAAAAGTATGTTTATATTATAACTGTGTATGTTAACAAAATATAGAAATTAAAACAATTAAAATTAATATAGAAAATTGAAGATTAATAAATTATATATATTTAAATTTTTTATAGTTTTATTATATATATATATATATATATGTATGTATGTTAAATATATAATAATCTATAAAATTTTATTTTATTTTTAAACTAAAAAATAGAAAATAATTTTTTATAAAAACCCCCACTATGAAGTTTTATAAGGATCTTTATTGTTGATGCTATGTTATAAACAAGTTTTTGATACCCGCGCTTCGCCGCTGGTCATTATATGTATAACGTTTTTTGTAACCAAATTTTGAAGTTGTAGACGATTTAAAGTTATTGAGATAATTATTAATGAATGTCATTAACCAAAGGGGGTAAACCGTAAATTTTACAATTCGAATAATAGATTGGTGTTATTTTTTTTTATTATAATAAAATTTTGATTAAATAATGTTTTTTTGCCCTTTTACTATTTTTGTGTAAAAGATGATCAAAATGAATAAATATTATAAGTCTAAAGGGGTAATTTAATGACTCGTAAATTTATGAATTCCAAATTTTCTTGCATTTTTCGCTCTATAATCTCAAGATTACGATTATATATGTATTTTTAGCGTATTTAGTATCTTTTAAAATTACACGCAATACCTTTATAATTATTAAGTTAATTTGTTTTTTTACTTTATTCTTTTCAATTTTTAACATAATTGGATCAAAAAGTTTGATTAATGAGTTTGATTAAGTGAAAGTTTAAACCCCTCAACTAATTTTTAATACATATATAATTGTACTGCATATAGTATATAACAAAATGATTAGATAAAAAATTCAATATTAGGCTCATTTCGAAAGTATCGACGATACGATTATAATGACGTTATTTGTTTATATTAAAACAAAGAGAGAAAGAAGATGATGAATTTGTGGTGAGAAAGATGTAGCTTATTCTGATAGATTATTACTATTATTATTTTATTATAATAAAAGTTTGATTAAAACCTATTTAACCGCTCAACTATTCTCGAATACATATATAATTGTGCTATTTATAATAAAAGTTTGATTAAGACTTTTTTAACTGCTCAATTATTTTATTTTTATTAACACCTTTCGAAGGTATCTACGACACGATTATAATGACGTAATTTGTTAAAATTAAAACGTATTTTTTAAATATATTTTGACGAATATACGACATATGACTAAAACGTAAAAGAAAATATAGAAAGCTAAAAGGTATAAAGTGAATCAATATTAAAAGTCTAATGGGGTAAAATTTAACTTTTACAATTCGAATTATTATAATAAAATTTTGTTCGTAATATATCTGGTATAGAATACGGTAATTAGATCAAAAAATATTCAATATTAGGCTCATTTCAAAGGTATCGACGATACGATTATAATGACATACTTTGTTTAAACTGAAACGCGTTTTTTTAACATGTTTTAGCTAGTATACGATATATGGCTAAAACATAAAATGAAATATAAAAAATCATGAGGTATAAAGTGAATAAAAGTTATAAGTTTAAGGGGGTAATATGTAAATTAATTAAAACAAATACAAATGTAAACGGTAAAAAAATATTAAAAAATTGAGTGAACAGTAAAAAAATATTAAAAAATTGAGTGAACATTAAAGAAAATATTAAAAAATTGAGAAAACACTATGATAAATGTAGTGTTATATAATCTATCTATATTATTTATATATATTAAAAGATTGTTTTTTCTCACATCGTCAATATAAAATTGAGCAATTTTATTGGTCAATTAAAAACAATTCATAATTTGATGATGTCATCATCTATATATCTTTTCTTTATTCATTAATTTCAAAATTATAATTTACATTTTCTACCCTTATAATTATTTGATAAATTTACTTTTTATCTCTTAGTTTTTGATTTTTCACTTTGCTTTCTTATCATATTAACATAAATAATATATATTAATTAAAATGTATAAAAAAATTTGTTTTTCTTTTCGATAAATTACACCATTATAATCGTCTCGACAATACCTTCAAAATGAGTATAATATTGAATATTTTTTAATTTAATCATATTATTAAATATTAAAAATAGATATAAATTAATTTGTTTGGATTTGATTACATTACAACTATAAACTTTATATTTTTAACTATCTATATATATACTATCTATTCAAATTTCATTTTCAATTTTATAGATTTAATACCCATATAGTTAGTATTTGTGAATTTTATAATACATATGTCTATTCTTGTTAAAAATTAAAATAATATATTTAAATAACACGTGTATTACACGGGCCATTAACTAGTATGAAAAATAAGATTTTTAAAAGTTGCATTATTTTGAATGTTAGGCCAAGAGTATATACACTTATCTGGTTTGTGGTTTCACAGCTGTAAGTTTGTGGGGTTCCAACTCAAAACCAATTGGCTATGAGTGGAGTAGCCCAGGACCCTTATAAGCACATTACAAGTTCACTTTCTGTCCGATGTGGGACATTGCTCAACACGCCCCCTCACGTGTGGCGTTCTTTTAGCCTAACACGTGGATACTTTGGGTTACGTGGAGACCGTGCGACCTTTTGACCAACCATGGGTGAACCTTGCTCTGATACCATGTAAGTTTGTGGGGTTCCAACTCAGAGCAAGGTTCACCCGTGGTTGGTCAAAAAAAAAACCCGCACGGACTCCACGTAACCCAAAGTATCCACGTGTTAGGCTGAAAGAACGCCACACGTGAGGGGGCGTATTGAGCAATGTCCCACATCGGACACAAAGTGAACTTGTAATGTGCTTATAAGGGTACTGGGTTACTCCACTCATAGCCAATTGGTTTTGAGTTGGAACCCCACAATCTCACATGGTATCAGAGCCAAGGTCTACCACTCTAGGGACTAACATGCTACCTCTCTCCTGGCCCTCTCGTGGCCCTCTCCTGGTCCTCTCGTGACCCTTCTAGGCTCTCTATCTAGCCTCTGTTGGAGGGGGCGTGTTAAAGTCCCACATCGGCTAGACTTGGACCAAATCTTCACTATATATGTTGGAACCTCCCTTCTCTCCACAAGGGCTCTTTTGGAGATTAATCCTTGGGTTCCACATATTCTCACAACAGCCACATCATCGTTATATTAGTTTTTTATTATCCTATTCTTTAACCATCACCAACCTTTCAAATCTCGCAATACAACTTTTTATACCCTCTACATTTTATTTTAATTTTCATATTTAATTTAGAAGAGAGAAAGAGAGATTGGGTTATGAAACTAGCAGGTTGAGGAACCCGCTCTTGAAACCACTCATAAAACCACTAGAAGTCGTACCATGGGAGGGTTGAGCCTGTCAAACCCACCATAAAACCACTATGAAACTGATTGTGTGGTATACTAGGCCTTATAAGTTGTGTAGGAAACTTAAGACCCAAAAAGGTAAATGGGTTTTTTTATTATTAATTCATTTTATCAAAATTAAAGATAGATACATGCAGAAACCATTATAAAATACTCTAATTCATAATATTGAAACTTTTAAACTCAACAAAAAAACGGATAACTGTGAACGTTCCCAATAAAATTACGAAATTGTTTTTTTAACACTTATGCTGTAAATGTATAACTGTAAGTATTTTCATTTTCACTTATTTTATCGGTAACAGTTTTGATCATTAAAATGGATTACTGATAAACATCTTTTACATGTTAAGCACTAATAGTCTTCTACCTTCACTTGTCGGGTAAGATCATCAGTCTTTGTTATAGCTCGTATTGTATAAGATTATCGATCGTTCCCAAGCTCATGTACCGGATAACGTAAGTGGTACTTGGTAAACGCTTGTACAATAAGGTTATGTTTGGCAAACTAACTGATAAGGTAGCTTATGACTGATAAGGTAGCTGGTGACTGATAAGGTAGCTGGTGACTGATAAGGTAGCTGGTGAATAAGTTACATTTGGCAAAAACTAGCTGATAAGGTAGCTTATGACTGTAAAAGGACAACAAAAGACATGTTTGAAAATTAGTGGTATAAAACTTTTGAAAGGTATATTTGGAATAAAAAAATAAAAAGTCTCATAAGTCAACAAAAGGTTAGTGAGAGTAGCTTTTCAAAAAGTTAGCTTATAAGTTAGTTTATGGTTCATCCAAACATGTACATGACTTATAAGGTGACTTATAAGCTAACTTATTTTTCCTAAACAACGCCTAAATGTTTAGTAAAAGGCTACAAAATTGTTTTTTCAAAGGGAAAAGTCCAAAATATATAATGAACTTTTGTGTTTGGAATGAACAAATAAGTCATCGAAATTTCCAAAACCTATTAAATAAATCGTTGGACTTACTAAAACCTCTTAGATACACTTTTATGGCCACCTATAAAACAAGTTAATATGGTAAAATAAGGGGGAAAAACAACGGTCTTTTATATTTTGAGTGATTAAATCCCTAGACAAGTTTTGAATGAAAAAATACATACATCTATAAACCAAAAAGAATACATTTACATTACTCTTTCCAAAACATATAAAAGTTGTATCAAATGCAATAAAATGTATTCAAAAGTTAAACTAAAATATACCAAAATTTGCGTCAAATATACCAAAAGTTATGCCAAAATATACCCAAAGTTGCGCCAAAGTATACCAAAATATACCCAAAGTTGCGCCAAAATATACAAAAGTTAAACTTGTTGGGCTAGTGGTAAGATTGTCCCTTGGCTTCCTTGAGGTCAAGGGTTCAATCCTTGCACTGCTCAATATTTGATAGGTACCTCCACCTCGCAAATGCCTATGGGGCTCGCAGTTTGGGGACTATTTGGATGATACGGTCTTGGGTTTAATTCCAACCGGCTGCAGGAGACCGGGACAGAGGGTTGCCAGGGACGCGCTCATGGAGGTAGAGTGGCGTCAGTGGCGGATCCAGAAATTTTTATCGTCGGGGGCACTTTTAATTTAAAGGTGTGAAAAAGAATTCATTCAACCCAATATGATTTTGGATTATTCGGTTTCAGCTTAAACAGTTTAGTTTAACCGCATAAACATAATTTGTTCAATTTGGTTTTCCATTATTTTATACTATTGTGAATAAATAGATACATAACGATACTATTATGTACATTTCTATTATTTTAAATAAACACATTTGACATTAATAGTTAATAGTAAGAGATTAATAACTTATATTCACTTAGAAAGAATTAGATAACAATAGGTCAAAAAGTTATAAATAAAAGACAACTAGTAGTAGTAGCAAACCTTAAACCAAAATAATAAAGCATATTAGATAACAAACTTAAGCACTCTTAATCAAATAACATTTAATAAATAACAATAAATTGCAAAAAGAAAGTTGGAAATAAAAAAAATTTAGTAATTAATTAAATAAATAACATTATAGCATATAATTAAATGATAATGGATCGAGATTTAGAAAAAAAATTACAGTTAATTTGATACTTAAAATATGGTGTCTTAAACAAAAAAAGTTGTGAATCAGATGTCAACATATTAAATTTGTTGGGGGCCTAGTTGAAAATTTTAGATTTAATTTTTTATAACCAACACAAATTCATTGCAATTGTTGGGGTTTGATGGAGGCCTGTGCCCCCTACTCCATTGCTTTGTATCCGCCCCTGAGTGGCGTCAATCCAATGGGACCCGGGGTTAGAGTGTCTCCGCCATAACACACTTTTTAGAAAGTATACCAAAATTTGGGCGAAGATATACTAAAAGTTGCATTAAAACATGCCAATACATATCCGAAGTTGTGCCAAAATTTACAAAAATAACACCGAATTTATGTCATACTATCATTTCTCTATTTAAAAATAATTAGAAAATTTCTTAAAATAATCAAAATCTCGATTTTTTTCTGTTAAAAACCTACAAGCGATGTTTTTTGCCCTTTTCAAAAAAAAAATCGTATTGAAAAATATTTCTTAATTTTGGGTATTTCGGTTAAAATTCTCTAAATTCAAAAAAAAATTATTGTACTATCATTTTCCTATTTAAAATACATTTTTAAAATTTTGGCTAGAATAAAAAAAATCCAAAAACTCTATTATCTCTATATTAAAAACGTATGGACATTGTTTTTTCTTCTTTTTCCACAAAAAAATTATAGATTAACCAACGACATTACAACATTTTTAGGTAATCTTTTCATTCAAAAATTGTCTACTTTCTTGCTGTTTATACATGATCATATCAGGGCCTAATCGTTCAAAGTATAAAATTTTGTTAACTGTATTTCGGACCCCGTCAATTAATTTACTATATTAATTTGTTTTTTATAGGTCAAAAGAATGTATCTAGCAGGTTTTAGAAAATCCAAAGATTTATTTAACTAATTTTGAAAAGTCTAATAACTTATTTGTTAAAAAAATGACCAAGAATTTAATCATTCCATACACTATTATCCGTTGAGTTTTTTCAAAAAAATTCAATTTTCAATCTAATCACAATATATTGAAAAAAATGAAAATCAGTGATGGATGGTATTTTTGGTACGTAATTTCCTCTCTTATACATTTCATTAAGTTTGTCAATGGTCAATTTTTCAATCATTATCGTGACAAATTCATAGAAATCAAAGTTTGAAATTTTCTAGCAAAGTTTACATTTGTTATCATTCATAATTTGCTTACAAGGAATTACTTAACCATTTTTATGTGTATGGTGGTCCAAGAGGTAATCTTCCATAAAGGATAATTAGGAAACGTTAGCATAAAAAACTACGTGATTCCTTAATTAAGTTTAGCCGAAAAAATAAAAATGTCATCTATACTTTTATCGGATCGGGTTACTAAAATTAAAAATCAAACGTTAAAGCCATGTTTTTTTTTTTTTGGTGTGGCTTACTTTCTTTGGTATTCCGCTACACTTAAAATTGTTAGGCCTTAAACAAATTTTTTTAAATAACAATGTGCACAACAAGAATCAAACTTGTGACCTCTTGTATACAACATGGGTGTTTTCTAACACACCACCAAAGTCTTTGTTTCCTGTAGGCTACAAAATAAAATTTTAAGGCAGTTCATCTAAACTTTTTAAGGTAGGTCCCAAAAAATTTATATACAACTTCTAATAATAATAATAAAAATAGATATACAAATTTATATACAAATTAGGTAGGTCCCGAGACCAACCTATACTAAACCTAAATTCGCCCTTGACGCTAGCTATCAACCATTAAATACAAAAAATAGATGACCCAAATTAGATTAATGTAAGCTTGCAAAAAATTGTGCTATAAAATATGGAAATGAAAAAACAGAAAGTTTTAGATGTTGCGAAGCGGCCGCACATTATATTCGGTCATGTGCGTACCTATTGTTATTTTTGTAAACAGAACGTTAGGGGTGTTTTGACACGGCTGCACTTTATAATCAAGCACAAATAGGCGTAGTATTATTTCATGAAACATAGACTTTTGGGTTGTAATAACGTTTACAAATACGTGACAAACAAATTATAATGTGTGCATATGTAAACCTTTGCGATTCACATATAATATATATAGAGGAAAGTTCAAATGTGAACCACTTTTTGGTTGTGAACGTGAGGACAACCGAGAGCGCGACACGTGGCGACTTTGAGTGTGGTCCCCCCCCCCCCCCTTTAATTCAATGCCCTCCCATGAATCGCGCCTAGTCACCTGCCGTGGACCTGACGTGGCGCCTACTCATCCGCCACATGTCGCGCTCTCAGCTGTCCTCACGTTCACAACCAAAAAGTGGTTCACATTTGAACCCACCCCTATATATATATATATATATATATATGCATATGTGAACCCATATGATTTACATATGAATTATTCAAGTGATTCATGTATGAAGTATATGTGCATATCTTATTCACATATGAGCTATTTAGCAAACTCACATACAAAATCATAGATCTTCATATGATATCAACTGTTTTCATTATTATGTGCATATGTGAACCCGAATGACCCACATATGAACTATTTTAAGTCATTCATATATGAATTATTTAATTGATTCACATGTTAATCTTAGATTCACATATAGCATTATAGTTTTAGGATTAAAATCAACATCTAGCTCAAGATAGCTTTCTGGATTTGGATTCATATTGAAAGAATGTGAGATTTAATCGAGAAAGAGTTTAAGAAAAAGTTTGACAGTTTTGATAACCTAAAAATTGCGATATATGATCAAAAAAGAATCAATTAGCGATATATATGATTGATGATAGAATTGTGATATATAATCAAGAAAGAATCATTGATTAAATAGAGATCCTTACGTTGCTCTAATTCTATCGATGATAGATTTGCTTATTACCAAATTACCCTTCATTTAATAAACTTTGATCATTTAATCTAATGGCTATGATCACTTATTCACTTCTCATATATTTTGTTTTCATTTCACTACAAGAAGAATGACCTTCAGAGAAGGTTTTCTTTTGTATTTAAAAGCTTGAAAAGCTTCTCTAAAGGTTTTAGAGAAGCTTTTACTTCCGTCAACAACCTTCCTATACAACGGTAGAAAAAAGTTTTAGGGAGGGTTTTAAGTGGGTTTTAGGGAGGAAAAGCTTACATTTAGTTACATTTCTCACGTTTGTCATGTATTTCCTTCTCTAAAGTCACTTAGATACGCTTCCAAATTCTTCTCTAAAACTTTCTTCTTTAAAACCCTTTTTTCTTGTAGTGTTTGAACTTCTCTCTTTTTACGATAGAAAATTTAGTAATTTTCTAATGAATTGGAAATTCTTTTACATCAGCAAACGACACGTAAAGGAAGAAATAAATTATTTGTCACCTCTTTCCAATATTGATTCAAAGTGTGTTGCCATGAGAAAAGAATGATAGCTATACTGATTCGCTATACTCTAAAGACGCCCTCGATACAATATTGACGATCTCAAATAGATTTTTCGGTTAATTTCAGAAATGCGATACTATAGCTCATCACATATGATACTTATGGGATTCTAAATAAAAGATGTGAACAGCCTCTAGCCTATTGCAGGCCAAGTCGCTTGCACGTCACTTAGCCCTCTCATGTGTACTATCATATGTCATAATAGAGTTTGCAATGTGATACTATAATTCATCACATATGATACACATGTAATACTAAATCAGCGACGTGGATGGCCTTTGGTGCGACCAAGGCGCGGGTCACGTCGTTTGCGCACCACTAGGTGCTCTCATAGATTTCACAGGCAATAAGGGTGTTTCGCATTTCCGTGAAATAATATTGTTCTTGTTTGAGCTTCCACACACACATGTTTATGTGCACGCACACCTGTGTTTCAAGTATCTGTATGTGTATAAAGAACTAAATTCATTGAACGGGCATTTTTTGACATATCTTCGATTAAGAAAATCTTATATACTTCATGTTCTAATGTTACAAGGGTTTAACAAGGGCACCATTAATCATAGAATTTAGGTATGTTTAGCTCGATTAAGTAGTAGAGATTTATTTAAGTATGCTTAGGTTCTTTCAGTCCAATTTATGTTTGCCTAAATGCACCTAAATTGGTGCATTTGCTATATATCAACTTATTGATGGTATGTATAGTTTTCGTGACCATTAAGTTGTAGTATTAATACCATTATTGATATTTTAATAATCGTTATTTATCATGACAAAGATGGTTAAACACTTTGGTGGTGATGGTAATCATTGTCTACCAAGAGTGCATCCAAAGGTAAGATGATGCCGACCTTCTCGGTATAACATTTAATTAGTATGCATGTATCATATAGGTTTTGTTTTCATTATTTCACATGTATTCGTCTTATATAACTTTTGGCATCATATCTTAATGATAACTTGGTAAAAGTTTATAAATGTTGAATTGTCGGAAGGTTGACTTCTCTTGATTAGAACTCAAGAATGAACACTATAGTTTTTATTTTGGTTTATAGGATAATAAAAAATATGTATAGTTTAGGATTTTGTGAATTGTTCGGATCAAATTAAGTATATATGGTATGTTGCCTTGATATCTGTTATCCAAGTTGTAGACGATTTGGGTTGATAAAGGCCATCTCTAGCGTCAAGGGTTCAACTCCCTAAAAACTTTTTCTCCTTGATACCCTCCTTTCCTAAACTGGTGTACCGCTTACTCTAACTATCCTAATCTCTACCCCACATTTTTTAATTATTTTAATATATATGTATTAAAAGAGAAAGATCGAGAGAGAGAGAGAGAGAGAGAGAGAGAAAGAGAGGGGGGGGGGGGGTAAGGCTAAGGTGTGGAGACCGGCCCACCCTCCTACCTGCCGGGTTCACTCGCTACATACGTAGCGGTGTGTGGCTTAACCCACTATAGACCCATTGCCCTCACCCAAGGACGGTACGGATGGCCTAAGTAGAAGTCAATTTTGTTTGAGCATCTTTGGAAATGTGTGTCACTGGATTTGAAATTTTTGCAATATGTTTGAAACATTAAACACAAGTAATGTTAAATTTTGGTCATTTTGTTGTTGACAGCAGAACATGATGGGTGCCAATTGTCCTTTTTTGTTGAAATTTTGCAACAATTTTTACAAACCAATACACATGTCCTAAACAATCCTTAGAAGCGTGTGCATTTGTAACCCAATTGCAATACGGAAAACAAGACAAATGAAAAGGAAAGTACAATATTGGCAACTAATCGATGTAAACACATTGTTTGAGGGTGATAGTTATACGGAAAAAAATCTTCCGACTCAATTTCCTTATCTCATCCCCCTATCCAAGCAGAAAAATGATGAGACAACATATTTTTATATGTTTTAAATTTATTTTTTTCATTTTCATATTCTCTCTTTGATGATGTGTCATCATCTGATTGGTGGACATGATTGGGATAGGGAAATTCGGGATAGGCCCATAAGAAAGAAAAAAGAAGTTTTATCATAAACAGGTTCTTCAAGATGTCAAAATGGTGATTTTGGTGCATTTAAACTAATTTTTTGATCTAATTAAATGTTGAAGAGAGAAAACTATTTTATTGTTCACACTAAGGCCATCCACTGTGGCCTTACGGGTACCCCATCGGGTACATTGAAGCCGTCGGGTAGAGTAAACCACACCGCCGCACCTCTTCGTCGGGTTGAATCAAACGGCTTCATGAAGCCGAGGCTTTCACCCCCACCCCACACCCCACTTCTCTCTCTTCTTTGTCTCTATCTTTCTCTTCTTTCTCTCTCTTCTTTTATTATTATTTTATTTATGGGTTAATTAAATGATAGTGGGTTGATAGTGGATGGATTGGGTAGTTTTGGGTAATATAGTGGAAAGCTGATGTAGCGCTGATGTGGCAGTTGAAACCATTGGGTAGTAGTGGGTCGACAGCGGATGGCCTAATGAACTTAAATGTATAATCATATTACTTTTCCAAAATAAAATGTGGTATCATTGTATATAAAACTTGTTAAAGTTTAGAGGAACATCGGCTAAATATTTTAATAAATATAATTTATGTTATAGTTTTTAAAAAACCGTCTAACATGATTGTAAATTTTTGAACGGTTAACCTTTAACTAAACTCTTCCATAAATAAATTATAGAATATTTGTTGAAAATGCTTTTAAATTTCAAAGCCACTAAAAATTATAAGCCAATAAATCCCATCATTTTACTTTATAAAACAAGTTGTCACAAAATATTATGACATAAACCCCAATGGGGCAGCCTACCGGTTAAGGCTTGGTGTTGGGGAAAAACCCACCCAAGTTCGAATCCGGGGGTGAGCAACCAGGGGCCACTGAGTGTTAATCCCAGGGGAGCATGCTTTAGCTCTCGGTAAAAATTGCCAAGGATGTAGTCTGGCCAAAGTCCAGGTGAACCTTCCCAAAAAAAAATAAAATATTATGACATATATAAAACATGGTTATTATCATTTCTAACATGATTTTTTCATGATTTAAATCAACAAAATATTATGACACTTAAAAAAAAAAAAAAAAAAAAAAAAAAAAAAAAAAAAAAAAAAAAAAAAAAAAAACATGTTCCTTCTACATACCGGTCAACTTTTGCTTAATCGTTCTTTTTTATTTTACTTATGCAAAACTTGTATAATTAAAAATGACTTTTAACTTTCATTTTCTCATTAAAAATCAAAATTTATATAAGAGTAAATTACAGTTTTGGTCCCTGTGGTTTACCAAAAGTAATATACTTAGTCCTTACAAATAAACGACGAAAATTGGTTGCATATCAGCTTATAGTTTAATTTCTCTTGGAATGCTTTACAAAAATAAATACTTTTATTTGACATAAAGTTTTTGATCTGTTTATAAACAATAATTAAAAAAACATTGACAATATTAATATATCTGAAGATTTATGGTATTTTTATTCATCTATTTGTGTAATGTTCTTTTTATGAAGTCTATGAAGATTATACGAATTGAACTTGGTTTTTCAAAAAATAGTTTTTGACCAAAGTTATATTTATAATAAATACTTTATTTGTTGATTATCCTCCTAATAAAATTCTAAATTAACACACACACTCCAGTCGTATCGGACCTCCAATTGCAATCCCACTAATCCGCTGCGACCCAGCCCAACCTATCCCCCAATTGGACAATCCTACTAATCCGCTGCGACCCGACCCAACCTATCCCGGCCCAACCTATGGCTGAACCCGATCTGCAAGGAAGTGGATCCCATAGACTGGATCCTCCCATACTGGCCCCGAACCCGGCCCAAAGGACAGATCCAAAGTCTGGATATCTCAGAAATGTCACCCGTGGGATTCAAACCCTGGTAGTGTAGCTTTCACTCCACACCCCCAGGGATGTTACCTATCCAATTGAATTAACACCCTTTGATACAAAATTCTAATTAATAATATTGGTTATATTGACTTTGGTAAAAAAAAAAAAAATTTAACTATATTGAGTGGTATTGATTTTGGTCAAAAAGGTTTCATATTTTGTCAATTTTATATAGTATTCAAGATAATAATGTTATTGATCAAATGTTTTAATTTTTTCTATATAAATATCTTTTAACCAATAATCAAAGGGAATAGATTTTGCACTATGTATATATACCATTGGTTTTATAGCAGTTCTTTTTTAGTAACTGTGGATTTTCGGGTAACTCACATGCACCGAATAATATCCAGGGTGAACTCATTGCATGTGAACTTCTATTGTCACAAGTGCTTTGGCAAAGGTTGAGTTTAAACATGGGGGTAGATGAGATTTTCCATTACATCTCCTTAAGGCTATACCAGTATGCTACACAACCCAAGTGGTTAAGTATATAGAAGTTCATTACAAACATGTGTGGAATCCATCTTCGGTCGAAGACTGGGTCACACACTCCCCTTTGTAGGTAGGAGGTTTGCATTACCGAAACATATTATTGGTACAACATTGGTTTGGTTTAGAATCATTAGACACTTCCGAAGTCATTTAGGAATAACCACCTACTTCAGTCAAGGGTAGGTTAGACATCTCCACACTTTCCTCATTCTCGACCCCTTTCACTAGTTGAAGTTTGTTACATAGACACTTCCAGATGCTTTGGTATCCCCACACTTTTACCCTTTCCATGATCGTGTCCTCTTCCAAGGCTCCTTCCCAGACTATGAGTACTCACGATACCCTTTGGCATAATCGGACCATCCTCTAAAGGTTAAGTAGAATCATTTGCCTCTAGGAGTAGTGAAGACCTACTCCTTAGTGATTGAGTTGATATATTCAATTTTTGTGATCACCATAACAAATACCATGTATTCAACATTTCAGATGCAATAAGGTGTAACATGCACACACATATATCGATAAACTCGCAATTACATTAGCTAGATGTAATCCCAAATTCACCTTACATGATAGTCTCTAACTACCATACCATCAGCATTCGTGTTGAGGCCCTTCCCATTGGTTCCCAGTTGTGACCCTTGACTAGAGTCCAAATCTAGGCATATATCGATCACCAAAATCTTATAAACTATGGCTCTGGTACAAATTTTAACAACCCAAAACTCAAATATCTTAATAATATAACATAAGCCAAAATGGCATTAAAAGTACACGAGTATAAGGTTTTCTTAGTACATCTCAAATGTTTATAGTGGAAAATATGAGTCTACAACTAAGAATTATTACAAAACTAAGGACCGGAAGCA
This sequence comes from Centaurea solstitialis, assembly GCA_030169165.1. Taxonomy (NCBI): domain Eukaryota; kingdom Viridiplantae; phylum Streptophyta; class Magnoliopsida; order Asterales; family Asteraceae; genus Centaurea; species Centaurea solstitialis. The sequence goes on along the minus strand of CM058044.1, from coordinate 53,042,563 downwards.
CTAATCCAAGAAGCTCATCTCTAAAAGGATCAAAGTTTCCCTTTCCCTTTTAAGCTACTCTCCACATGATATTTACCTGAAAATGGTTTGATTTTGAAAAGTGAGTGTTAGACCATAAGGTCTAGTGAATTCCTCAAATATAGTGATAATGCATTAAACAACTATACTATAAATTAACATCAATGATGACCAATAATCATACTCGGTCAATACATACTTACCTTTCAGCCTACGATTATTGCATAACATTTGTAGACATTCAATTACACCCTTGTGACATTCATCATATAGGCCCCTAATACACGCCTATTCGATATGCTCAAGAAACAAATTCTAGGCACATGGATTATCACTCCCATGAGATATCACTATCTCAAGGTACCCTACGCCTATTGTGCAACATTATACACCCCACATAACCACATATAAAGTTTAATCTTATTATAAAGCGAGTATGTAAAAGATTTGCATGCCATAAACATCTTGTAGTTACAGCCTTAGGTTGGTTTATAACCACCAAACACTTCCAGAGTCGTTTGATCGGTGATTGTTTCTTTTGATAATGTTACACAATATCAAGTTAGATTGGATTTATGTTTATATATCAGAAAAAGTTAATACTTTTGTTTCTAACCTTTCAATCGATGATTTGATGGTACACAATATCAAACTCAAACTATCAATTTGGTAGCCATTCTCGATCTCTTTTACCTTTTAACTCGGTAAAACTTTAGAATCAATATGAAAACTAGAGACAAAGAACCAATAGAAGCGATCGTGAGCTTGATGCATTTAACACTTAAACTATTTATTTGATAGTGTAGAAGGTGGTCATGTTGCTGATCAGGATGAAGTTGATAGTGAATTTCAATTACAAAGCGATATGGAGCTTGATGAATTCAACACTACAATGTCTCAAAATCCACGATTTGGTTTGATTGTTATGTTTCTTTTTTATATATTTGGGCTGATGAAAAGCTTATAGTTATGTGTGTTTTTTAATGTGTTTGGATTGGTGTAAAACTTGTTGTCATTTGTATTTTTAATGTTTGAACTTGTGGATATCAAATTCTTGATTTTATATAGGAAATTCTTGACACCGGGTTACCTGGTGGTTGAACCAGTTGACCCGTGATCCGATCATCACACAGAATCAACTAAAAAACCGAGTTTTAAAACATTGGTAGGGATGGCAATGGGATGGGTATGGGACGAGTATTGGTAATCCCTGTCCCATACCCTATTATAAAACCATATCACATACCCAGTCTCGTCCCGTCGAGTATCCCATTACCAAATAACCATCGGGGTTGCGGGTATTCCCGCGGGTATTGGGTATCTCATTTATATTCTTATCCGATTAAATTTTACTTAATAAAATTTTGTTTCCTATAACTGTATGCGGATCAAGTCAAACTATGAGTTAGATTCTTTTTTAAATTTATTTAGCAACTTGAACATTCAATAAGTTCAATGTTTAACAAAATGAAAACAACGTTTGTGGTTCAGTGCACCATCACTGAAGTGTCAATGGAAGTGGAAACATTACTAGATTAATCTTCTTGAAAAAATTAAATATATATTTTCTATACTAATAAAATCAATCTGTCATTTCTATTATTCTATATATTAATAAAATTGTAATGTATGTTATATTAATAATAACATTATAAATTTATTAAATATATATGGTTCGCGATCGGGTAAATGGGATCGGGTATAGGATCAGGTAAATGAGCGAGTATTGACTAAAACCATAACCGTCCCAAACCCACGAATTTTTTTGAAAAAATCTCATACCCGGTCCTATGACCATTTACCCGGCCCAATCTCGTCCAAGAAGTTTCGGGTTCAGGAATTACCATCAGATTCAAGGATTCCCATCGAATTCGAATATTTCTTCATCTCTAAACATTTGGTAATGACGTTAATAGTAGGGACAGTATTAGGCTAAAAAACAGAAAAATAGACCACCAATATTCTTTATGAATTACAAAGAGGAAAACCAAATAAACATAGACAAAGAACAAAAATGTAATTCACTCGGCAATGAATATAAAACAAAGTACGCAATTAATAGTTTTTGGCTTGATTCCCAAAAAAAAAAATAGTTTTTACTATTGTGTAATTTAAAAATGAAAAAAAAAAACATCAATATTTTATCGATTTTAAAAGCACATGTGTGAAATAACATACTTTTGACTTCGAAAATATCATGCAGTTTTGGGAAAAAAATGTAGGTTTCCTTTGTTGACCATACCTAATCAATGATAACCTTAATTACCAACTAATTAATTATCCACTACTTTATTTTATATTTAAAATAATTATCCATTAATATTCGATTATATCAAAAATAACGACTTATAGAAACAATTCCACCAAAGGTTATCATCAATCTAGGTACAAACAATAGAATTAATAAAATCAAAGAAATATGTAATTAACATTTTTTTTGACAGTGTTAGTTTTTTATTGGATTTTTCAAGTCAAATATATAATGAATAAAAATATATATAAGATAGTGGATTTTATCGCTATTTATTTATTATGGTGTTTTAGGAATTAGAAAAATATATAAATAATTGGTTGAGATGGTTGATTAAAATTTGATAGCTCAAATTCAATTAAATGAATAACCAATATTAATATCTAATTATTCATTAGATTAGAATGAACCGAACAAAATTTAAGATCGATCTAGCGGGTGATTGAATCAGATTATATCACATCAGATCCATCATCTACGTGATTTCATTAGATTTCAACCGATAAACACCTCTATAGCCAATTAAACATGTCTTCCATCTTCTTAACGTTCTCTTAGTTTTCTTAGTTTTCTAGCCGTTGTTGAAGATCTCATGATTTATCGGTCGAAAATTTCTTCAACTTAGTAGTCTTTAAATAATCATTTACTACTAATTGTTGGTATACCATTTTATAAAAAAGTTTGTTGCGAATTGTCATATTGTATAAATATTGGTCAAATATTAGTTAGATTGTTAGAAAGTTTGTTGAAATACTAAATATATAATAATACAATTAATGTCAGAATCTTTAAAATTAAATAACTGTGGAAGTTAAAATAATTTTTTTTCGAAGATTTTGATGTTTTCTTATTCATGAAAGACATCATGAAGAAAAAATAGTTTGAGATCATATAACAAGTTATATGAATACACTAATTATTTATCAACTTAGAAATATAAAGGATTATGCATCCATAAACAATATCAATGAATTAATATTTGTAACAACCCGTCCCATATGGATCAAAAGTAGAAGTTGTTAGCATCTTATAAGCCTCAAGTCATGAGTTACCAATAACTTTCACCATGGTTTTAAGTTGGACTTGAAGTTATTGGGCCAGTACCTCATCGGGAATGATGTCAGGAGTACAAGTGGAGGAGTTTGTAACAACCCGTATCACATGGATAGAAAATAGAAGATGTCAGGAGTACAAGTGGAGGAGTTTGTAACAACCCGTATCACATGGATAGAAAATAGAAGATGTCAGGAGTACAAGTGGAGGAGTTTGTAACAACCCGTATCACATGGATAGAAAATAGAAGTTGTTAGCATCTTATAAGCCTCAAGTCATGAGCTATCAATAACTTTCACCATGGTTTTAAGTTGGACTTAAAGTTATTAGGCCAGTCTATAGCTTTTGGCTTTGAGGTGTTACAATATTCTTTTGTTAAGACTTCTCTATTCAAAGGTTAATATCCTAGAAGTGTATTCTGGATCGAAAAAGAACACTTTATACTTTGATTTTGGTGTTTTATTTTATTCTTTGATTATGTCAATTTATAATATTATTTAAAAGCCTATAATGTTTTTATGTTTAAAGAAAAAATAAATTTGAAGAATTTAAAAGCCCTTGGTTTCTTGTATAAGTTATTTAACTCAAAATCTTTATTATAATTTAATTTAGGGTTAATAAAGGGTTTAAAATTATTATTTTTATTAAGTATAGAACTCAATAATTATGTTAATTATATATCACATGTTATATAATTAAGATGAGATATTTATCTTGTATTGATTATATTTATCAATTAGTTATATAAATTTGAAAATTGAGATTTATAAGATTATATTATTGCATTATTACTTGTAATCCTGAAAATTTGGTTTGTAATTTTTTTTATAAATGCTTTATAATTTATTGTATAATATATAATTTTATATTTAAAATAAGATGTTTATCTTATATTTAATTATGTTTATCAATTACTTACTCATTATGTTTATTATATTTAATTATGTTTTTTAAGATGTTTATTATGTTTTAGAGTTCCCTACTTATTATTTTATGTAAACCGTGTTAACCCATCACAACCTTTGATTATTTTAATCAAAGGCCATGATTAGATGCTTATATTTAAGATAAATTAGTTATTTTTAAATTAAAAAAACGAATTAGTACACACGGGATAATTGGTTATTTCTCACCAAATCTCTGCATTTTGATTGGACGAAAATGGGTTAACACTGTTCGCACAAAATAGTGAGTTTGTAAAATAAGGTAACTCTACCTATATAATAGGTGGAGTCTATAATTTTAACAAAAAATAGTTTTTAGAAGCTTTTTTTAAATACTTTAGGGTAAATTATATATTTCGTCCCTGTGGTTTACACTTTATTGCCTATTGGTCCTTATTTTTGAAATGATAATGTCCCTGTGATTTACATTATATTGCACTGTTGGTCCGTAACCCTATTGGCAAAATAGAGACCAACAGTGTAATATAGTGTAAACCACAGGGACCAACAGTGCAATATAGTGTAAATCACACGGATCTTTTCCATAATTATTTCAAAATAGAGACCAATAATGCAATAAAGTGTAAACCACATAAACCAAATATGTAATTTACCCAATACTTTATAATATAGGTAACGGAAAATATATAATTTTTTATTTATATAATATTAAAAAGAAAAATATTTAGGAGGAAATTTAGGAACCCTTGGTTATTTCAAAGGTGGACCCGTAACGAAACAGCATTGCGGACGGTGTGTGTGGGGAAGGTTATCATCTCCAGATATCATGCGACCATATCACCCATCTATGTCAACATCATTTTTGTTATATTTTATATTGTATATCTTATATTTGTTATTATTAAATAAATTATTTCAGTGTTTATCATATTTTTTAAATACTGGCTTAATTAGTTGTTAGTATACACCATAGTTAGATTATAACTGTCTCTGTCCAAGTTTGAACCAGGGACGGACCTAGAGAATTTTTGAAACGGTGACACCATTTAACTATAAGAAACATTTGTAGAGATATTTTTTTATTAAGTCAATATTGATTTAGTGGTTGGTTTCCTCGATTTTTAAATGAAAAATCTTATGTTCAACTTTTGCTATTACAATTTTTTAAGAAATATAATAAACATGATATTAAAAGCTAAAAACTAAAAAAATGACTCAAACAAGATTTAAACCCATGACCTCATCTTTAAAAAGCAAGGAACTAACCAACTCAGCCAAGGAGCATTTGTATCTTTATTGCAGTTTCAAAATACATATGGTGGTACACATAAAAAAATTAGGGTTGCACTTTCACGACCTTTACACTGCGATAGATGAACGATATGGTGGCACGTGTCACCGTGGGCACCTATATAAGTCTGTCCCTGGTTTGAACCTGGGACTTCTACTCCAAGAGGATGATCCCTCTACCAACTAGGCTAGCCCTAATTAGGATCAATCTAAGGGAAGAAATTTCTTCATGGTGTTCTTTTCGGAACCCAACTTGGGGCCGTTTACTTAAATACTTATCCTCACCTACCATATCGGACAATATTTTACACTCTTAAAACAGAATTGTATGCAAAAATGTACACGGTAAGCGCTTACCGGGATAAGATTTGTAAATCTCGTTTATCGGGTAAGACTCTTGGTTCATGTCATCGTTCTTACCGGGTGAGATTCTAGTTCTTGTCATGTTCATCTAGTAAGGTAAATTAGCCCGACAAACACTTACTGGGTAAGAATCATGCAAATGACCCATTACTTTATGTATTTTAAAATTTAGATGTGCATTTAAATTTATTATTATTATTACTTTCATATAATGACTATCAGTCGTGGATGTTTAAATAAATTGATGAAATAACTTAGTTATCATGTTATATTTTAAAATTATTAGATTATCACATAGTTTGATTTGCTTTCGGCATATTTTCTGGCTTACGGTTTCCTATTTCTACGATAGAAGATTGATATTTTTACACAAATTGCCTCTTAATTTATATCGAACAACTATGTTAAAATATGTATTTTGAAAACTTAGGTGATATTTTGTTTCAATTGCAATTGTATGATGTATGCTTAATAGAAAAAAAAGAGAAAGAGATCGAGAAAATCTTTAAATTTGGACAAATCTTTAAAGCTTAATATTTAAGAGAAAGAAATAACATTTTATTTTTTTCATCAATGAAAATCTTGAAATTAAATGTCTCTAAAAATAAATAATATTTCATTATACTTATTAAGTATTATAATAATGCAATTAGAGGGAGGTTCATACGAAAAATATAACTTTTTAACAAAACGCGAGAAGCAATCTCAACCATTCATCTCGGTCAACAAATGTGGCTTTGACCGATCCCCCCCCCCCCCCTAATAATCTCTACCCTCCCATGAATCGCGTCAATCATCCATGATCATATCCACCGTAACCGTGAGATGAGTGGCTGAGATTGCTCCTCATTTTTTTTTTAAATTGACATGTTTCTCGTTTGAATCTTCCAGCAGTGTAACTAATAAAATTAGATTTAGAGATTTTAATATTTAATATAATATGTTTGAAATATTGAAAGCTATTTGTGAGAGATTCTATGAGAGCATCGGGTGTAACCATGGATGCTTCAGCATCACAGCAGCTATGTCAACGTCATGCCATTATTCACGCTTTAATGACACATGATTTTTATTTTTTTAAATACATTTTTTCGTTCCTCATCTCTCTCTCTCTCTCTCTCTCTCTCTATATATATATATATATATATATATCCCAATGCATGGGTTTGGGCGGTGTTCCCCGTGGTACCGCTCGGCCAACTTAGCGAAACCGAGCCAATAAACCTCCTACACCCAATGCTCTAATATACCATAACTACTTTTGTTAACAAATGTACACAATACATATAACTTAGTAAAGAATATCTAATACATTTTTGTAAAACATATCATAATAGAAACAGAAAAAATCTAATAAATAAGACATAAGTAGAAAGTGTACTAAGAAAATAACCAAAATCATCAAGGAACATCTTAAAATCCAACATTGCATTTATATCGTACATTTGCAAGTAGCAAGATGGTTAAATCATATGCATTTCGTAAAACAAATTTATTGTCATATTAATTTGGATTTGATTGATTTCACATTATAAGGTATTTCAATAATTATTTTTAAAAATGTCTTTTTGACAAACAACTATTGGTAACAATAATTTCAACAATTAAATATATTGGTATATTTAATTATTTGCATAACAATTAAATATACTAGTATATAAGAGCATCTCCAAGGATAAAAAAATATGTATAATATAATAATTATGATTTAATGTTATTGATGGTCATAAATACAAAATAAATTTCTCTTCTAAAGTATTAAGTTTTAGAAAATTTTCTAAATTTGAAGTATTCTTCAATTTAGAATACAGATTGTTGGAGTAAAATAAAAAACCTGTTTTCTTTATTTTAATACAAAACTTATTTTCTTTAGAGTAAATTACAATTGTGGTCTATGTGGTTGTTGCTCACTGTCAAGTTTAGTTCATATGTCTAACAAATTACAATTTTAATCATTGTGGTTGACAATTCGTTTCACTTTTGGTCCCTTTGACTAAATTTAGTTAAAAAGGCTAGTTAAATAAATGGTATTTTGGTCATTTCATATTTTCTTTTGTCTTTTGCATTCTCATGTTATATTAATTAAGTAATGTTAATCTTAACTAAGCAGATGTATTTTATTTTATACATTACACCATTAGGAAAATCTTATTAGTATCTTTATATTAAGTTAAAAAATCATTTTTTATCATTTTTATATGATTTATCACATACAAGTATATATATATATATATATATATATATAGAAAAGTTCAAATACAAACCACTTTTTGGTTGTGAACATGAGAACAATCCAAAGAGCGTCACGTGGCAATCTGAAAAATTTTCGACTTAGTGTTATTCATACTGAATAACGCTATCATTCAGACTGAATAAAGCGTTACTCAGTATGAATAAGGCTTAGTTTCACTCTGACGCACTTGGACGCGGGCGGGTCACCCGTGGGTCAAGGCTTATTCAGTCTGCATAACGCTTTATTCAGTATGAATAACACTAACCCGCGTGTTTATTCAGAATGAATAAGCCTTGACCCGCCGATTTCAGATTGCCACGTGTCGCGCTCTGGACTGTTCTCACGTTCGCAACCAAAAAGTCGTTTGTATTTGAACACATCCCTATATATATAGTATTAGATTCAAATGAGAAGTGCTAAAAAAATGAAAAGTAGAGAAATGACCTCCACCACAAATATATGTCAATAAAGGCGGTTTTGATCCGGGTCCCCTCCTTTAATAATCTATACCCTCCCATGAATCGCGTCAATCCCCCGTGATCGCGTTCACCGTAACCGATCAAAACCACATTTATTGATCGGATAAGTAGTGGATATCACTTCTCTACTTTTCATTTTTTTAGCACATCTCATTTGAACATTTCTCTTTCTCTATATATATAAAGTTAGGTTTAAAAAATATGTTGTTTTTGTTTGTATGAGACAAAAAGTCAAAATTTAGCAATGTTGATTATTATTGATTTTTAGATTTTTATTTAATTAAATATTTTTTAATAGAAACTTTATATAGAAATCATTAACTTTTTTTTAAAACTTAAACTTAAATTTGTCGTAAAGAAGATTAAATAACCAATTAACAACTATACATTTTCATTGTTTTACACTTAAAACTTTTATAGTTAGTATAGATGGACGTGTGTGTAGTAAATTGTACATAGAAAATGAAAATGTTCAATACTTAATGAATACAAAGATACTGACAAAATTTTTTTAGTAGGGCATTTTAAAAACAAAGTACAAATTTTTAGTTAAGGTTATCGTTAATTACTTTATTAATACTATATATATATATATGCATGTGTGTGAGAGAGAGAGAGATAAAATCATATAAAAATAAAAATAAATTGATTTTTAACTCAATATAAAGATACTAATAATATATTTTTGATGGTGTAATTTATAAAATAAAATACATATTCAAAGTTAAGATTAATATTAATTATTTAATATAATAAAGTATAAAATCAAAAATAAAATATATAGGAAAGACAAAAAAACAAACAATAAGGACTAAAATTGCAATTTACTATATAATCTAATGAAACAAGGGAAGGTAAAAGACAAAAGAAAATTTGAAATGATCAAAATACTCTTTATTTAACTAGCCTTCCTAACTAAATTTAGTCAGAGGGACCAAAACTGAAACAAATTGTCAACCACAACGACCAAAATTGTAATTAGTTTGACATAAAAACCAAACTTGATAGTGAGCAATAACCACAAGGACCAAAATTGTAATTTACTCTTTTCTTTATTTTTTTATTCTTGTATTAATATCAATTTCAAAATGAAAGATTAGATTTCAATAAAGTTAGAGTAAATTGCAATTTTGGTCCTTGTCATTTGTTATGTGTGCATTGGGTCTTTACAAAACTCTTGAATCCTTGTAGTATGCAAAAGTGTTAGGTTTTGATCCCTAAGTCTAACCTCGATAGATTTTCTTTCGTTAAACACCCTCATGTGATTTGCATACGAGGGTGTGATAGTTATTTTACCTTTTTTTTTATCAACCTTCACATTATGTCCTCGTTCCTAGCGCCTTTCAAGTTTTGCCTCTCCTAAAACATAATTATACTACCAACAACGATTTTATCTGACAAATTATATTAGCGGTGAAACTCTTCCCTTTGGCAAAATGGAGACGACCACCACCATTACAAATGAATCGAGATGCTTCTTATGACAATATCATTTTTTTTACTTCCCAAAAGTTCAAATTGCAATTACACAACTTAAATCAAAACACGTTAAATCTTTAACCAAACTCAAGCCTTAAATAAAACTCAAACGAAAACACTATATCCAAAAATAAATCAAACTAACAATTGCCAAATGAATTAAAATCCCCAAACTAAAAACAAGGGTTTAATGCAAACACTAGAGACTTCGATCATCGTTTGAGAAGATCGAAGCTTGCTACCTTTCAAACATGCATCCTCTCCTTTCCCGTCTAGAGCCTACCTAATCACAATCCAACTTTAAACCTAAGCGATGAAGGACGTTTGTGGAATTAATCCCAAAAAGTTACCAAACCCATGAAAAGCCAAACAATGTGAAGCTGTGATGAGGATTGCTTAATGTTTAGCAATATAGCAACACTCGCATAACTAGAAGATACCATCATTTACTCTTCTTCATTTTAAACCCATTTTGCAACAAATATAGGTTTAGATCGCTAGAAAATGGAGGTAGCGGGGGGTCTAGGAACACAAAGCAGATATGGGTTCAAATTGGGGATTTAGAGTGAAATGAGAGTGATAGTTACCGAAGTTTGTAAGCCACCAGGGGGTCATCTAGTTTGGGTTCGAGATTCAAGGCTTCAACATCGTGTTGTCCATATATGTGTATAATATCTTTTATAATCAATAGAAAATAAAAAAAGGTAAAATGACCCTTACACCATCACGTACAAGTCATATGATGAGGTTTAACGGGAGGAAATCCATTAGGGCTAGCCTTAGGGATCAAAGCCAAGCATGTCTGCATGCATAAGGTGTTTTTGGAATAAAAAATTGCAATCGCCCAATATAAGAAAAACAACAAAACCCATGCACTAAAATTGTGATATACTCTTATTATTAAAATAGAAAAACTAATAAGGAATGAAATAAATAACATATATCACAAGCAATGAAGTAAAACTATTTGCGAAAAATAAAGGGACAGTTGTCTTTCATGATGACGTCAGTTTTTCACACGCGTCAAACAGAAAATTGTGTATAACTCAAAGTCTTTTATTAACTGATGTACATACTAGTATTTCTTTATATTCACGATATCTAATCAGTAAGATCATGTGCGCATACGTTATATGCTTCATCACATATTTGTATAAAATGTCATGCGAAAGTTGCAACTTGAATAAAGGACCGTAATCCATAAAATATGCAAGAACGGTTTATTTCCTAAAATTTACCATCAATTACTTATAGATTCGAGCAATTATACATAAAGTATTTTATAGAAAATTATAATTATCTATTTAATCAATAATATCAGAATCCATTGTTTACAAAGTAGATTAAATGGTATTTGAAATCCTAAATTACTTTATAATTTTCTAAAAGTTAAAGGGGCATTTGGTTTGCCGCAATAAAATTTGATGATATTGAAATTCATCAAAATAATTTGATTTTGAAGAAACTGGAATAGAATTTGACCATACGTTTAATTCGTAGGAATTCAATTCTTTCACTTTAGTCCATCCAAACATGTACCAGAAGCTAGCTTTTTGAAACGCTACTTTGAGTAGCTTATGAGGAGTTTATTGTAACTTTTTCCAATTATACCCTTATTAATATTAATTATTGAATTCAAAGATACCCTTTTTGGTCATTTTACATACTCATAAACTAGTTTTTGCCAAACATAATTTGTTCATAAGCTAGCTTATCAGCTACTAGCAAGCTTATCAATCAACAGCTAGCTTATAAACTACCTTTGCCAAACATAAGCCTAACATGCCGTAAAACAATTGACATAAAAAAAGCTATCTGGTCAACAAAACCTTTGTTTTTATCCCAAACCTCACAAAGTAAATATTATATATGTCAATCAAATACTAAAATTTCGAAAAAATCAATTGATAAACATGTTTACTTAGATTATGATAAAAGGTTCCATCATTATCTTTATCCCAAAAAAATCTCCATATTTAAAAGTAAAACAAATAATATCTTTATTTTTAAAACTAAAAATATCCAATTTAAAAAATTACAATCAAACAAACTAACCAAAAAAAAAAAAAGATTTCACTTTTTAATTTAACAATTAACACCAATATCAAAATATAAAATTAATATTTTAATCAATAATAAAATATCACATCCCATTGTATTGCACCATCATTAGTAGAATCAAAGAGAATCAAAGCGTTACTAACCCATCAGTCGGTAACATTCTTAAAAAAAAACAGTAAATGACATTTCTTGTCTACGTGTTGAATTCAATTCATGAGGTGAGTATGTAACGATACCATGACCATGGGTCGGCTTTCGATGCCCCATATGGACCCGGATACCTGGTCGACCCGGTGTCGAAACGTGTGCGTGAGTTATATCAGTAAAAAGAGATGAAATGAATTAAATAAAAAGAAAAAAGAAGGTGGAGGTTGGGGAAGGGGGTCCACAATTTAGGGTGTGGAGGTTTCAAGGGGTGGGCATCATCTCATTTGATGGGCTTTGGTGAAGTATAAAGAGACACTCATATACACTCTCATTTGAAACCCCCTCCTTCTCTATTTTCTCTCTTCTTTCTTTGGGGTTTTGTTTTGTTTCACTACAAATCAAACTCCATTGATTCTCTCTCTTCATTAACCCTACCTTACTTAGCTTCATCATCGATGCTGTTCTTCAGCCATTAAATTCTCCCCCAATTAACACATCTCTGTTACTGTCTCTTACCTTCTTCTATTGCTTTCAATCAATCACTTCACCATGGGTGGCGATAAGGCTCTTAGTCTCGAAGAGATAAAAAACGAAACTGTTGATCTGGTATGAATCCATTCATTACTTTCAATTTCAATCAGCTTCAAATCCTCTATATATATACATATATATATATATATCTATATATCTCGGTTTTCAATTTCGATTTTGTATCATTCACTGATGATTTGTTATATTAGAATTAGATGATCAGTTACGAGAATCGATTAAAATAATGGATTTTCGATTTCTGTACGGCTTCCATGCTAATCGACAAATTAGTTTGTTTCTGTTTTTTTTATTTATTTTTTAATTTATAGAAATAAAATATTTAAACGTTTTTTGCTTTTCGTTTCAGCCATCACTTTCAATGGATCGAATTTTGATTTTACTATCTTCTTCTTCTTCTTTTTCTTATGATTTTGTTTTTTGTTTCTATTACATCGTATTAATTCAATTTTGCATGTGAATTTTTCTAAGAGCTAATTGTTTCTATTAGCAGATTAATTATTCTTATTAAAATTAAATTAGAGGTAGATTAATAATTTGGGACTCTGTTGACATCTGTGGATGGATAATGGATTTCAAGAGAAGAACAACATCAAATTCTCTTTTGACTTTTTGAATTTATGGTCAAAGATTGTGGTTTAATATTTCAAATTGTTAAGCTAGATTTCAGGAATTAATTAGAATAAATCATAATTTGTTATCATAATAATAACCAAATCTTTTCTTATCATTAGAGATTTTTATTTTATTTTTCCTTTTTTGAGATTTTGTTCTATCTTGTTTTTAAAATTAAAAGAAAGAAAAAGAAAGTAAAAATCAACGAATATTTGGGAGATTAATTTTCTTTTTTTCAAGAATCAAAGGTCAAAAGCAATTTTAATGCGTAAATTTTATGCAACAAACAATAAGCATTTAAAGTCTTAAAAAAATTATATGCACAACAAACTTTATGACTTCTTTAATTGATATTTCTCATATAATTATTTAGAAACTATTCCTCATTTACTAGTAATAATAACTCTTATGTATATATAAAAGTCTTGCAGATTTTAACATAATTAATTATGCTTTCAAATAACGTTTTAATTTACTGAATAGACCAACAAACCACCATGTCTATTATTATTATATGATATCTAAAAATGGTTATTTTTTAAATATTTATGATTCTAATTTTGATATAAGAATTAATTCATGATACTAAATTACGCATTTATTCTTACTATACTTTTTTACCTTCTTGGGGGTTTTTATTATTTTTTTTTGTTATTTATTTTCTTCTAATAAATGGTACAAATATAAAACAATTAAGGAATTGAGGAGAGAGAGAAAGGGTACTTTTAAATAATTCATCGGAGGAGAGGGATTTGTGGGTACATTTCCGTGGTACCCCTTGACTCTTTGTTTATGCTTTTCTTTTCAATAGTATTTGTTTTTAACAGCTCTGACTAATGACTTCTGACGTTTTTTTTTTGGATTTATTGATTTTTTATTTTTTTATATATAATATAAATATTAGTTTTTTTGAAACTATATGTATTAAGTGTTAAATGAACTTCTTTTTGGGTCAATTATAGGGAAGTCTTGTATTGGAAATATAAGAAAAAATAGGTGATATTGATGTTTTATGGGTATGAAATTAATAGAGAATTTATATTAACAATAAAAGATTGTTTATTTAAAATAACCCTAAAATATTCATCAGTTACAAACAATTAATTAATAAAAAAAATTAGAATCATATATTAAATCAAGATTTCTTTGATTTTATTTGTTTTTTGTTTTTGTGTTGATTATATTTGATGTTGTTGTTGAGAATATGAATATGGGCTTTTTCTTTTTTGTGCACGGAATTCCCGATGTACCCTTGCTTTCTCGTGTGGTTTGGTTGGCTTTTTGGACTTTTTCTTATTCGGTGCGTGAGTGACACCCACCCGTTTCTTTTTTCTCTTTGGCAATTGTTGTTATTTTATTATTAGCCAAAGCCAAGGTGCCATTTTTTTAGTGGATGGAAATTCCAAGACCATTTGGATTTTGGGTCCCTCCATTTTCATTTCATTTCATTTCATTTCTGATGAGTTAAGTGGAAAGTCAACTTGCGTTACTCAACCATCCATTCCATGTCCTTCTGTCTCTGTTGTTTTTAGTCATGTGAATCACTTTTTCTGCAATATTTGCTTTTATTTACTCCCTTTTTTAACCACAAGTAAATACACGTGTTCCGGTGTTTGGATCCGGTTCAATTAAGGGTATCACTATGTGACATACGTATGATCTGAATATCACCACATGTACACTACAGGGTTCAAACCTAGATAATCAGGATACCATCCACTGACCTAAAGGATGTTACCTTACTATTGGACTAGATAAAACATCATTAATCCTTCACTTTTCAAGAACGATTATATTTCATCCTACAAAACAAAATTTTATTATTGTTGTATTAAAGATTTAATAAATTTGTTTAAATAATTTATTTTTCTCAGATTTGTCACTCATATTTGTTAAAAGTAAAGTGATAACTTAAATTTTCATGTATTTTCGTTGTAATATCTAGCCTCTTGCTAGTTTTTTTTATATAAATATATGGTCGTTCAAGAAAAAAAAAAAGTAAAGTGATAACTCTACATGTCATTTGTAAATATCATTGGTCTGTATAAAAAATTGATGTTTTCTGATATTTTAACCAGCATATTTGTTTATCTGTAAGACCGGTATTATGTATTTATTACTATGTTGTATGATGGCAACAGCGTAGGAAAAGAAGCATATCATTTATGATTTTTGTAGTGTGAAAGAATTTAATTTCCTTGGACTTTTGGTTGAGTCTGAAATCAAACATCTTTGCTAGTACAACAGTGAAATTGAATCATTTTACTGAAGTGATTAATTCTTAAGGGAAATAGAATCATATGCTGTTTACCCCTACTAGTTTTTTTTGTCTAACTAATGATTTAACTTGTGAGGAAACATTTGCAGGGTATGTTTTTGTCATCTAGTGATACCTTAAATCACTAGTGTAGTGTCATAGTCATACAATATATATATATATATATATATATATGTTAGTTTTACACCTGGGGGTTTTATGCAATCAAGAAGAAGATATTATGTTGATGGAGTGGTGTCATGATTTTAGGTCACATCTCTCCCTCCCAAATTAAAGTTTGTGTTGGGTGTTAAAGTAGTTTGATGAGGGATGTATGCCAAACTTGTCCAAGAAGGATGGTCAGGCATGTTAGATGTCTCTCTGGTTTCCAATTCCATGTGTGTGTCCAAAGCAGCTTAGGGAAAAGTAGTAAACTGCTGAACCCTTTCATGGCTAGTTTGGTTTTCCACTAAATAATTATTTATTTATTTATGTTATAATTTTCAAATTCAAAAATAAAATTATGCTGTTTTTAGTGGACCTTGATTCTCTATCCTGCTTTTCTGTGTTGGGTGATTGATAATAATTTGGAACCCGATACCTGTAACATGAAATTTTGGAATAAAACTAGAGTAAAAAGATAAACGATAAGGTAATATAATATAAAGCAGCTTTGTTTTTTAATTTATTATTGTTATGTTTATAGTTGAATTATGAGGACTTGTTTATTTTTGTGTCTTTGTTCAATATATAAAATATTTGAAGCTCAAATGTTACTGTTTAATCTAATTTAATATAGTCATAAGTCATGTAATAAATTAAGGTTGATCTTTTCTTTTAGTACCACAATGACCAACTTGATTGCAAAATACCATTTTTAGTGCATGAGGTACAAGTCAATGCAACATAATTGGGCTGTGTTACCTGATGACACAAGTAGCTAAGAGAATATAGTAACACTTTGTTCAAGGATGTTTTTCTTGTATGTTTTTCTAGTACTATTGTGGAGTTAAACTCACTGATTATTTTTCGTCCCTTAACTACAGGAAAAAGTACCGATTGAGGAGGTTTTCGAACAGTTGAAATGTAACCGAGAAGGTCTGAGTTCAGATGAAGGAGCCACAAGGCTTCAAATTTTTGGACCTAACAAATTGGAGGAAAAAAAGGTATGCTGAATTATGATCAGCCTAATGTCGGTTTTCGTTGCATATTACAGGCTGCTTCACTTTGGAATGGTTAATGATTTTCTTTTGTACTGAATACAGGAAAGCAAACTGCTCAAGTTTCTTGGGTTTATGTGGAATCCTCTCTCATGGGTCATGGAAGCTGCAGCTATCATGGCAATTGCACTGGCTAATGGAGGTGGAAAACCACCAGATTGGCAAGACTTTGTTGGTATTGTTTGCCTGCTTGTTATCAACTCAACCATCAGTTTCATTGAGGAAAACAATGCTGGAAATGCTGCTGCTGCACTTATGGCTGGTCTTGCCCCTAAAACCAAGGTATTTTCTTTAAATGGAAGGTGCCTGAAAACTAAAACATGGAAGGATAACATTGTAAAGCGAAACAAGTATACTTTTTCTTGCAAATGCTTATCTGCAAAAAAAGTAGTTAATTGGAAAGTTTTTCATTTCAAGATATATATTCCTTTAGTTGATTAGATAGGATATTAGCTTCCAGCATGTTAAAATGCCACTCTTCCATGGTGTTTTTGCTGCAGGTTCTTAGGGACGGTCGTTGGAGTGAGCAAGAAGCTTCCATCTTGGTTCCAGGAGATATCATCAGTATCAAACTTGGAGATATTGTTCCTGCTGATGCCCGTCTTCTTGAAGGAGATCCTTTAAAGATTGACCAATCTGCCCTTACTGGTGAATCCCTCCCTGTGAACAAGAATCCTTATGATGAGGTGTTTTCTGGTTCAACTTGCAAGCAAGGTGAAATCGAAGCTGTTGTTATTGCCACTGGTGTGCACACCTTCTTTGGGAAGGCTGCACATCTTGTGGATAGCACCAACCAAGTTGGCCATTTCCAACAAGTTCTTACCGCAATCGGGAACTTCTGTATTTGCTCCATTGCCGTCGGAATGTTGGTTGAGATAGTTGTCATGTACCCCATCCAACACAGAGAGTACAGAAAAGGAATTGACAATCTCTTAGTCTTGCTTATTGGAGGAATCCCAATTGCAATGCCTACTGTTCTTTCGGTCACCATGGCTATTGGATCACACAGGCTTTCGCAGCAGGGTGCCATTACTAAGAGAATGACCGCGATCGAAGAGATGGCTGGAATGGATGTCCTATGCAGTGATAAGACAGGAACACTCACCCTCAACAAGCTTTCCGTTGACAAAAATTTGATCGAGGTGTTTGCCAAAGGTGTGGACAAGGAGCAGGTGTTGCTTTTTGCCGCAATGGCTTCGAGGACTGAAAACCAGGATGCTATTGATGCAGCCATTGTTGGAACCCTTGCTGATCCTAAAGAGGTATCTCTCTCTTTCTTTATTAATCTATTTTCTTGGTAACTAGAAATGGAAACAAATGTCTCATGAACATGTTTGTAGGCGCGAGCCGGCATTAGAGAGGTCCATTTCCTTCCATTCAACCCCGTTGACAAGAGGACAGCCTTGACTTACATCGATGAGCGTGGAAACTGGCATAGAACAAGCAAAGGTGCTCCTGAACAGGTAACTTTTTCACTTCATATGTACATCCATGCCTCATCTCATGAACACTACTTGGTAATTAAAGCTAATCTTCGTAAATATTGGATCAGATTTTGACCCTCTGTGGCTGCAAAGAAGATCAAAAGAAGAAAGTTCATGCAATGATTGATAAATTTGCTGAACGTGGGTTGCGATCTTTGGCTGTTGCAAGACAGGTCTGTAGTTCATATGCATATACATTTCTGTTTTTATAGTGTGTGATTGATATGTTAATGATTACTTATCTATTCTTCTTGTTCATAAATTTATAGGAAGTGCCCGAAAAATCAAAAGACAGCCCCGGTGCTCCATGGCAATTTGTTGGATTGTTGTCACTTTTTGACCCGCCAAGGCATGACAGTGCTGAGACCATTCGCAGAGCTCTCAATCTTGGTGTAAATGTCAAGATGATCACTGGTAATCATATCTCCTGATCATGGAAGATTTGTTCACTTGTAACTTAACTAAATCATTCATCCATTTCTTGATGAATCAATGTGTAGGTGATCAACTTGCCATTGCTAAGGAGACTGGTAGACGTCTTGGTATGGGAACAAACATGTACCCTTCTTCTTCTTTGCTTGGTAACCACAAGGATGCATCGCTTGCATCAATCCCTATTGAAGAGTTGATCGAGAAAGCCGATGGATTTGCTGGAGTTTTCCCAGGTGGGTATCATTCATTTCTTGATGAATCCTAGCTTCTTTGAAATGAATGAACTTCCTTCAATCTTACGATCTAAATATATACAGAACACAAGTATGAGATCGTGAAGAAGTTACAAGAGAGAAAGCACATTTGCGGGATGACTGGAGATGGTGTGAATGATGCACCTGCTTTGAAGAAGGCCGACATCGGAATTGCTGTTGCTGATGCTACTGATGCTGCAAGAGGTGCATCTGACATCGTGCTCACGGAGCCTGGGCTCAGTGTCATTATCAGCGCAGTGCTTACCAGCCGAGCAATATTCCAGAGAATGAAGAATTACACTGTTGGTTCCTCTCTTCTTTCCCTTTGCCTTCAATGGTAATAAAGAAAAGAGCTTCTAGTTTTTAACATCTTTTCTTCTTTTGCAGATCTATGCTGTTTCTATCACCATCCGTATTGTGGTAAGTTATAGGTGACATTTGAATCGTTGTTACAGTTATGGTTATTAATCTATGATTGCCAGTTTATCGCCTAACTTGCCATATTTGATAATGGTTTATGTAGTTTGGATTTATGTTCATCGCTTTGATATGGAAGTTCGACTTCTCTCCCTTCATGGTTCTGATTATTGCGATCCTTAATGATGGTGAGAATCGCTTGTATTACTCTTGTTATAGAATAAAGATTATGCTTTTGTACTAATGTCTGATTTTTTATGTTGTGAAGGAACGATCATGACGATCTCAAAGGATAGGGTGAAACCATCGCCATTACCCGACAGCTGGAAACTGAAAGAGATCTTTGCCACTGGCATTGTGCTTGGAGGTTACCTAGCATTGATGACCGTTATATTCTTCTGGATCATGAAGGATACCGATTTCTTCTCAGTAAGTCGCGAGTAAATGGATTGAAGATGCTAAGTGTCACCCTTTTTTCGTTACTCACTTTATGTTTCTGTGACACAGGACACATTTGGTGTGCGATCGATCAGAAACAGTGAGGTTGAGATGATGGCCGCTTTATATCTCCAAGTCAGTATCGTGAGCCAGGCTCTTATTTTCGTCACCCGTTCACGTAGCTGGTCGTTTATGGAACGTCCTGGTCTATTGTTGTTGGGTGCCTTCTTAGCAGCACAACTGGTAAAGAAACTTAAAAACACTGATTTCACATTGATTTCTGATGAAAGAATGAAACACAATAATAACACGAAATAAAAAATTTTCAGGTTGCAACTCTGATAGCAGTATACGCAGAGTGGGGATTTGCAAGAATCAAAGGAGTAGGGTGGGGATGGGCCGGTGTCATCTGGTTATACAGTATCGTGTTCTATTTCCCATTGGACCTCATGAAATTCGCTATCCGATACATCCTAAGTGGGAAAGCTTGGCTCAACTTGCTTGAAAACAAGGTACATTGGTTTTTGTTTCATTAGTTGTTGAAAGTTTGGATTGATTGATGTGGAGATGATTAAGCTGATGATGATGGGTGTTGAAACAGACTGCTTTTACGACCAAGAAAGATTACGGAAGAGAAGAGAGAGAGGCTCAATGGGCCCTTGCTCAGAGGACGTTACACGGTCTTCAAGCACCTGAAACTTCAAACATCTTCAACGAAAAGAGCAGCTACCGGGAACTATCTGAAATCGCAGAGCAGGCCAAGAGACGCGCTGAAGTTGCAAGGTAAAATGTTGATCTTTTTGAACAACATTGGTGGTTAATTGTTTTTTGTTTTGATTTTTGGTTTTAGAAGTTTGTGGATTTGATTTGGTTTATGATATGCAGGCTGCGAGAGGTGCTTACGCTGAAGGGGCACGTTGAGTCGGTGGTGAAGCTGAAGGGCTCGATATCGATACAATTCAACAGCATTACACAGTGTGAGGAGGGAAAAGGAAAAAAGGGTCTGTTTTTGTTTGTTGGTTTTTGTTTCTTTAACTTATTATGAGACACTAGTAGAAGGTCTGGCTGGATAAATGATGTGAAAGACGGGGGACATAACCCCCCGAAACTGTTATTTCCGAGTATTACTATCAATTACTGCGTACGGTTTCAAAGCCATGTAAAACATTTCTCATAACGTAGTTTTCAATCGTTAGAGGTTGTTGCTTTTAATCCATGTGCTTCTTGTAATCAAGAACATGTGTCATTGTATGTGGATTTAAAGCATGAAATTGCTAAGAAAGGGGGTTTCAAATACATCATTTTGTTTCTGATGTTTGTGTTTTAGCCTTTGCTGTTTTGGCTCTGTATCGCCTTTTCCGGTATATTTCAATAAATTGTTGTCTTTTAAAAAAGATATTTGTTTTGAAATTGACAAATATACATCACAATGTAATGTAACCTTTTGTATTTTTGTTTTTGTTTAGAAAACCATGGAACAAATATTTTTTTTTGAAAGCTATGATTTAGAAAAATTCATTTAAGGAATCCAAAGACAAAATTCATGTTTCCAAAATCCAAATGAAAGTAAGGTTGAGAAAATTTGAATCACAATCTTTCTAAATGGTTGGTTACTAATAGTAACATTATCATCATACCCTTTAACAATTAACATAAGCATCATTAATAATCAAATATCACATAACGAATATCTCTAAAACCAAGGTTCTAAATGGCGTGAGGCGTGGCGTGGCGGCGAGGCCAAACCTCAAGCTTTAGGAGCCATGGCGTTTTTACGACGTGAAATTTCTAGTTCATATAAATTATTATATATAAGATTATATGTTTTGTACTGTCATTCAATGAGTTAATAGGAATAAACAAGTTATAATTAAGTTATATACTAAAAACTAGCAAATAAAACCTTAAAAATGTAAAGAAAAATCGAATTTCGTATTAGAAGAACTACGCAGTAGGCCATGGCGTGCCACGGGTTTAACGTGGCGTGAGAACCAAGTCTTGAAGCCATGGCGCACCATGACGGTTGCAAGACGAGTTTTTTAGACCAGTGTCTAAAACCATAACCAAATAATGAACTAGTAATTAATTCAAATGCATATGTTACTTGTTTATGATATTTGAATATTTAGTTACTGCTAATACAAAACAGTGAAAAATAAATTGCACCAAATTTTGGATGAAGACGAATAACAACAATGTTAATTTTTTTTTTCAAATTTATACGTTTATTATTTTTGCTTGTGAGCTCCTTTCGTACTAGGGTTGGTTTGCTCTTTTATGACCAAGGCTTTGTTTGGCAAGCATAAGCTAGCTTATAAGCTAGTCCATCCAAACATGTACCAGGAAGCTAGCTTAAAAGCTAGCTTTTTGAAACGCTACTTTGAGTAGCTTATGAGGAGCTTATTGTCGCTTTTTCCAATTATACCTTTATTAATATTAATTATTAAATTCAAATATACCTTTTTTGGTCATTTTACATACTTATAAGCTAGTTTTTGCCAAACATAATTTGTTCAACAGCTAGCTTATCAGCTACTAGCAAGCTTATCAATCAACAGCTAGCTTATCAGCTACCAGCTAGCTTATAAGCTACGCTTGCCAAACATAGCCCAAGTATTTCAAGTTGTGATCTTTTCTTTTTAAGGGTCTATATTTTTTACATGGTTGAAAATTGAAATTCATGCCATCTATAAGCCAACAAACGATAACCTTTCTGTTTAGGTGTTCAAGGGTCTATATTGAGATAGTTGAAATTCATGCCATCTATATTGAGACTCGTATATAAAGTTTGTTACTTCTTATCTGCGTCTTCTCTAAAAACTCTGGTCATCATTATCTATACTATTATATAAAGATAATAACTCGTAAAGTTGGTTATTTTGTTCAACAAAACTGATTTTATACATTTACACTTTGTACCCCTATAGTTAGTTATTAAATCTTATTTTAGTCCTTCACTTTTTCATTTTCTATTTTAAACCTTATCATATAATCTAAATAATCATATATTATGAACTAAAATATATTAAAATTGCGTTTCTTTTTTTTTTACAAATTATATCATCATAATCGTCTCGTTAATACCTTTGAAATGAGCCCAATATTGAATATTTTTTATGCAATTATATTATATATTTTATTATATAAAGGTTATTTTATTTCAATTTTCAAGATTGACTATTCAATTTTTCAAGATGCCCCCTTATTAAATATTCATTCTATCATTTTTAATTTATAACTTACGCTTAATATCCATATAATTAATTAATTTAATTTACATTCAATCTATTACTTTTTCATTTTCCACTTACATTTTGTTATATTAACACAAATAATATATATGAACTAAATTAAAATGTATTAAAATATTCATTTTTCTTTTTAGCAAATAATACAATTGTAATCGTCTCGACAATATCTTCAAAATAAGTCTAATATTGAATATTTTTTAATTTAATCGTATTATTTAATATCAAGAATACATGCAAATTAATTTATTTTATATTTTTACATTTTTGTTTTTCAGTTATGTTTTAATCTATACTATCTATATGTATATCTATACTACATATTAAAGAAAAATAAGTCTTGAAAACGGTTATTTTTCAAGATTTCAATATTCAACTTTACTGTTCTTTATGCACCATGTATAACAATGTAAAACACAATCAACACTGTTGTGGCGAATTGGTTATCGCTCGGGGGGTTCATAGCGCCCTAACCGAGTTCGAACCTTCCCGTGTGCATAATACCCACTTAATTGTACGGGTATTTAAGTGGGTCCATGTTTAGCCCCAAAATTGTCGGGGATTAGTCAGACTTTTTTTATATATATAGAAAGAGAGAGTCAGGGGCGATCTATATTGCTTAGTTGCTTAAACCCTTCTGAGTTGCTAATTTATATGTTATTGATCTACACTAACTTTTACACCCGTCGCATCTCGCGGGTATTGGACTAGTTAATTTTTAAAAAAAATGTTGTTTGCCGGTCGCTAATTGGGTAAGCATGTATCATTTAACTTACTAGGACAATGACCAAAAATGTTGCCTAGTCAGAGACAGCAAACACCAAGACTCATACACCGGAGGGGTGGTGACTCTTACCCAATAAGTGCTAGCGGGTAAAAGAATTTACCAACAATCTATTTTGACAACCGAGGATATCAGCCGACAAGCTAACTAAGGATGGACTCTTGCTGGTAAGCAGCAAGCACCAACCTTGCTTACCTTAATGGGTAATACACTTGGCCATCTTTTTTTTTTTTTATAAGGTTCACCTGGGTTTGCCCAGACTACATCCTTGGTAATTTTACTGAGAGCTAAAGCATGCTCCCCTGATATTAACACTCAGTGACCCTTGGTTGCTCACCCCCGGATTCAAACTTGGGTGGGTTTTTCCCCAACACGAAGCCTTAACCGGTAGGCTGCCCCATTGGGGTTTTACTCTTGGCCATCTTACCTAACAAGATGGTGGAATATCCCATCTACCCCGGGTTTGAGTCGAGGCATCATGTAGCCAGACTTTGTCTCAAACGACCGTATCTTAATTAGACTTGGCAAACGTGTCGTATCGTGTCGAGTTCATGTCGGGTTTAAAGTTAAACGGGTTGAAAATGTTTGACCCTAACCCGGACCGTTTAATAAACAGGTCAAAAATCCCAACCCTAACCCGACCTATTTAATAAACGGGCTAACCCGCTTAACCCGTTTAACATTTATAAAACTAAAAATTAAAAAATTAAAAATTCACAAAAGTTTAGAAATCCAAATTTTATAATTCAAATTTATAAGATTGAACCAAATCCATTAACATTATTATATTAAAAATCCAAATAAATCGTAAATTAGTACAAACGTAAAAAGAAAAGTTTATATATATACACAGACACACACATATATGTATAAACGGGTTAGTCGGATCATTTTCGAGTTGACATGTTTGACTCTGACCTTACCCGTTTAATTTTCGTGTCGTGTCAACCCGTTTACTTAAACGGGTTGAAATACATTACCCAAACCCGTTTATTTTGTGTCGACGTATCGGGTTAACGTGTCGTGTCAGTTTTTGTCAGGTCTAATCTTAATTATTAAATTGCTAAGGATGTAGAGCCTAGATGAACTTTTTCCATTAAAAAAAAAAGTAATTTCCAAGTAAAATATTTGGCTCTTTGCTATACCTCTTATCGGTTAAAGTATACACACTCCCTTATTCTTTAAAATAGAATCAGAAAGTATTGGTTGTGCTTCCAAGGATAAACTCTAATAATCGATTTAAGCTAAAGGCTTTGTTGGCTGACTATAAGACATATATAGCAACCCCACCAAAGGTAAACAAATCTAATCTGGTTCCGGTTAGCATTACTGTGTCTTTCCAATGCAATAGGTAACACGCAACATACGCTATGTCTAACTTAAGTAATTCATTAAATGTTATCATACATACTCCAATAAACTCATCATATTGAGCACTAGGGTCACCTCTACTTTTCTTGAATTCACATTTTAACAAAGAATGCTTACTGGTTTAACATCAAAACACCCAAATTATTTGAACCAACACCTAGAGTCACAGTCGGTATCTTCATATCAAAGGGACAGGAAAAGTGTTTCAAATCATGCCATCTTAAAGTACAAGTTATATATCTATATATCTATCAACTTCTACTCTAGAGTCTAGAGAATCCAGCAGCATTAATCAAACTTTGCATTCATTTAGAAATACATCTAACATGCTGATAAGCCCCCGATACGTTACACGTATAGAAGGAGGGAAAAATAGAAGTACAGGGGGCATTCTTTAATTATTTAATTATTGGAGGGTAGTCTGGTAAGTTCTCATAAAAGGGTCGTAGTCTGGTAGTACAACAGGAGGAGAGAGAGTCGGTGGGAGGCATTCAATTTTGTTGAGATTTCTTACGGAGCGTGAGCTCTTGGGAGAGCACCGGCCTCTCGAAAGCCTGGTAATTGTAACCAGTGGTTCAGTTTTGCAATAGAAAGTAATCATTCGGCCCAATTCATATCACATGCCATCTCCCTGAACAAGCCCAACATACAGGGCCTTAAAAACACCACTAGACTATTTACACATATAATCTGTTAATTGCATTCAATTAGGGTGTATGATAGAATAAGGCTATTAAGATAGTAAAAAAACATCTTCTCATGTAGAAAGACGTAATCGTCTTAAAGTACTTGGTTTAGGATACATTCTTTTATCAAAACCACAACATGGGTATTCTTTTAGACCATCTCTTTATGGTTTTTGGCCATTCAGGTTTCCATTACAATCAGTATTTTCTAGTGAATAAAGGTGTTTTTCACAACTTCTCTGCTCAAAAGAGTTCAACCATTTTTACCAATGTAATGAAAATTTTACACAAGAAAAATAGGACTCACAGAAGAGCTGGCATGAGCTTTGCTTTCACAGACCTGCATCACAGAGAGCATCATGAGTGATTGACTAGGTAAAAAGCCTCGAATCACAACTACTAAAATACGGATTCTTCTTTGCTATAAACTGATGTCTTTTTAGCATATTGGAAAGTTGATCAGTTCTGATATCGATCTTGATGCTGAAACAAAATTATGCTTGTCTATTTGGATCATCAAACATTACTGAAGTAGATTCGTGAAGTGATCAAACTAACTCAGATTATTTATAAAACCACCTCGATATGAGGCTAATTAAGATTGTGGCACACGTGTGAACCCTAGTTCGCTTACCTACCCTTTTACAAATTGTTCACATACGAAGATCCATATGTGAAGCCACATTTCTTCTAACCAATGATTCACATATGAATCATTTAGTCGTATTTTCTCAACCGCATTTCTTGCAACTCACTTAATCACCTTAGATTAATAAAATCAATGGCCAAGACGAACTCTCCTCTATTTTTGGTATATAAATTTTTTTAATACCAAATATAGCATAAGTTAATCTTGTCCATTAAATTTCTTAATCTAAGGTGATTAAGTGGGTTGTACGGTTTGTATTCTAAGGGTGGTTTGTAAGTGAAACCACCTCTCTCTCTCTCTCTCTATATATATATATATATATATATATTATATACACACACAACCCACTATTCACAGCAAGTGGTTGACAATCTTTTGCAATGCACAATCAACTAATTACCAAGCTTTCCAGTGTGGCATAAAGTAACTGGATTGAGCAAGCATACCTGTACATGATATCGATCAGCCTATGTTTCTTCAGCTACCCTGGATGACCTTATTAGGGTCGAGTTGCCCACTGCAATAGCTTGAAGGAACAGCCGAAAGTTCAAGCCTGACTTTCCATTCTTCACCAGGCCTCAATGTAATGGGTCTCTCAATTGCTGCTGCCTCCACACAAAGCATGTGTTTGTAGTCCTCATCTCCAAGATCAGCGATAGTTTTTGCCTTCTTATCCCATGGATTCCACACCACTAATATGGACACAAAAAGCACATGATTTTGTTACTTATGTTGTACTTTGAAAGAAAGAAACTCTCAACATGATATCGTTGTAAGCTAGGATGATCCTGATTTGATCTACTTCAAGAACAACTTCTATAGGCGATAGAAAATGTTAAACCTCACCAGCATCAGGAAGTCCGTCTTTCCGAATGACAAATGTTCGTTTCTTTTCATGATCCAGAATTGCTATCTTTGTTGGTGTGCTGAGATAAATCTTGTCAACCTGGGTAAACAATTAACACTACATAAGCCTAACCATGGCAAAAGTATAATCAAAGCAAGAGAAGAGATAACAAAATTACTTCTGATTCAAAGGTTATTGCATCCCCTTGTTCTGTATATCTCTCCCTGTTCTTCAAATTGTCAAGATAATCGAGTGTCTCCAATCCTTCCACTCGAACTTCACTGGTTGGAGAAAATTCAACATGTTTTTTTAGAAACAGATCACCATTGATCCAAATGAACAACAAATGAGAACGTGAACAATTTTAACAATTAGTGACATAGGATCAATTGACTGTTTTATGGCATTGCAGCAAGGAGCAGGTCCAAACTTACCATCGTTAATTGCCATCAAAATGATCAACCTGGACACAAGCATCTTTCTCATAAAATATTTTCAATTAATCATATCATTCATATTAATAAAGATAATAAATAATGTGATCTACAAAAAGTTCACTCATCTGTAGCTTGTCAGCAACCCCCTTCCCTTCTATATCTAAAAAGTGGGAATCTCCCATGCAAAGCCCAAACTAAACCACATTCCAAGCACTAAACTAAAGGACCAAAATAAATAATGTGTTCCCCTTCTAATTGTCTCAATATCTTGCATGACTCAGAATTTCAGATCATATTGTTGTGCAAATAAGTGAATCCCACTTATTGTCTGTACAATCCATAATCCAATTTTATTCAAATTTGTAAATTTTTGTTATAAATTAATATGCTAAGCCGTTATCATCATTTGTCATGCAAGATTTGTTAGCTCAAAAAGAAATGCAGAAAGAATGGGACCCTGCACAGAAATGCCGTCACTGCTATGCTTTAGATACCAGTTTTCAGGACTGGCGGCACAAGATGAGGGTTTCTGGGGAAGTTGGGACTACAAGGGTTCAGGGTAGGTTTATGTTGATGCACACACCTATTGTATGAAACACCTGCATACTACACATAGTTTTTTTTTTATAATTAGCTTAGTAAAAGTTCAATTTCTGATCTCCAGAAGTTTCTTTACAACTGTTCTCTTTCAGGCGAGCCAAATTCACCAAAGGGAGTCAAGGAGATGAATCTCAAGCATAAAAAGATATGCATCCCCTGTTACTATATTACATGGAGTATACAAACCCAGTTGGTCGAGAATGCAGCTAACACTAGGCTAAGATCAAATTAAACCCATGTTCAATGACGAAAATTTACAAAGACGAAGTGCCAAAGGATAAAAGAATGTCCCTTCAACGGCATAAGATACAGGCCTCCGATTCGAAATAGATAAATATTTAGGATTCAACCCCATTACAAGGTTGGTCCAATACTTGAAATTGCTTATATCAAGGTTCAAAATGTTGTGAGGCGTGGTATGGCGGCGAGGCCAAGCCTCAAGCCTTACATGCCACAGCGAGGACGCGGCATTTTTCAAGGCGTTACATAAGGCGGCAAATTTGTATGTCATATATGTTCTATATATATAGAGATCAATTCTCTACTTCTCTTTTTTTTAGCACTTCTCATTTGAACCTAATACTATATATAGAGAAAGGTTCAAATGAGAAGTGCTAAAAAATACGAAGTAGAGAAGTGATCTCCACCACCCATCCGGTCAATAAAGGTGGCTTTGACCGGTTACGGTGGACGCGATCACGGGGGATTGACGCGATTCATGGGAGGGTAGAGATTATTAAAGGAGGGGACCCGGTCAAAGCCGCCTTTATTGACCGAATGAGTGGTGGAGATCAATTCTCTACTTCTCATTTTTTTAGCACTTCTCATTTGAACCTAATACTATATATATATATATATATATATATATATATATAGAGAGAGAGAGAGAGAGAGAGAGAGAGGAAAGCTCAAATGTGAACTCATCTTTCATTGTGAACGTGAGGACCGACAAATTTGTGCCACGTTTTCAACAAGTCACAATTGTTCAAATGTAAAATCATCTTACATTTTCAACAAGCATGGTCAAAAACAATTTGACTTAGATAAATAAGCTATCAATTTGGTCATCAGAAATAAAATATCCAACAGCACAGATGTTACAGCATGAACTTCTTTATGGTTTTTACATGTTGGAAGAAATTTAGTATCCATATAGTTCTGCCCAATTAAAAAGTTTACCACAGGTTATAATAAGAAAATATCAAAATACAAATTCTTATCTTGATAATGAGCAAAAAATAAACACAAAATGGATCAATAAGACTAATATGTGATATTTAACCCTAAATGCATCACGCCTATCATGGAGTATCAAGTGAAAGATCTGAAACCAATTTACCTGATATCTGAAACAGCAAAATAGGTATGATACGCAAAGGTAAACGTAAATGGCTTTCCATCAGTGTTGGTATTTCTGATGCGAGATGTCAACATCAGGTCTCCTCCAGGTCCAAGAGTAATCCTCAGTCGATATTCGAAGCTACAAATGAATATATGAGTTGGAATTGAAGCAGCAATTAAACATAAACATAAAAATACATTATCTAATAGAAAGTAAACGGACAAAGTATATAACATAAAGAACTTCACAATCATCTATGTACAAAGAATTATGAGCATTCTAATCAGATCGTCTAGTAGACCAACAGCTTCAAACTTCTATAACATCTACCTGTGAGGCCATATCTTCAAATCATCTTCAGTGGGCTTAAGTAACAAATCCACATAAACTCTATTGGTGACATTGGGAGGAAAAGGAGGGGGGTCGTTGTCTATCATCCATACTCTGTTTCTAGCAAATCCATGTGCTTCAAGAGAGCCTAGATTTGAAAACTGCATCAAGGAAGCAGGTGTCCATGACTAGGATAGTCCTAAACCATGAATTAAACAGAAAAAAGATGGAGACACATACTTGCGGGAAGCATATAGGAATACCCCCACGTACTGCCTTTGGAGGCTTAAAGTTTGCCTGCAAAAATGCATACATTTCTGGGTGATTGAAGAAGAAAACACAAGGTACATGAGCTGTTCAAGGTAAAAAAATTTAAGGGAAGTAAATAAAAGTTACCACAAAAATATATCGTTCTCAGAGGCACAACACTTTAGACACATAAATGAGTGAGAGAAATCTCATGATAGATTAGAAAATATGTGATTCGCCAACAGAGCAATATTGTAATCTTGAATTCGGAAAAGTGCAGGGGCTTCTAGCCCACAACCTCCCAAGTTATTACCACCTCGGGGCTAGGCTGGATCTTACTCAAGCTATAGACGTGATGGTACCACTTGAGTGGTTGATTAAGGTTTCAAAAACAGTCCATGCGTATGTACTGAACCCGTTCACAGATAGACGATAAAAGCTAACTGAATAAGAAAAGCCGTGTCACCAGACTTACCATACCTGACCCCTTCATTTGTACACATTCATGGATATAGGCATACTGGCAGCCCTTATAGATCCGCTCTATGATGTCTACCAGGGATGTTGTATACTAGGGAAAGAGCATTAGCATGCCCCAACTAGAACAATAACATCACTGAAGAGAAGCTACTTTTTTGTGTCACAAAGAGACTCAAAATTTGGAATACAGTTTCACCTTTCTTTCTTCCCATATATCACATTTGAGAACAACAAAATCAGGTGGTGAATCTATGTCATACCCCTTCTACCCTCCCTATATATATAAAAGGAGAAAAAGTTTCCCAGAAAGGCACTACAAACATTATTAGAATTAACCACTAGGACTCCAGTGTGAAGAAAAAAACTAAGACCAGATTACAAGTGATTTCATCTCATTAATTACTACAACTTGTCAGGCTATAAACGAACCAAACGTTCAATGAAACGTATGTGAATCGTTCAGCAGAAAGTTCGTTTAGTTAAAGAAACAAAAATGAACATTGGTCTCATGAGTTCATTTATGTTCATGAATGTATGGTAACCAGTTCGTTGTACATAATATGTTTTTAAAAGAATAATTGATGATTATGTTGTTCTTTTAGGCAAAATGATGTAATTTAGGAGCTAGCTCCCATTATTATAAAGTTCTATTAGTTAATGTTGTTTACTAATGATCTCATGATAGATGGTTATAGATGATGATTGTCTGTTTGTCTAGCATCTTAACAAAAATTTGTTCACGTTCGCGTTCATTTGTTTGTTCGGGTAAAGTTAAACGGACAAACACAAATAAAACCAGGCTTGTGTTTGTTTGGTTCATTTACATCCCTAATAACTGGGAGTATAAAAGCATCCATCGACACAGAATCATGTGTAGGTGATAGTTGGTACTTGGTACCTTACTACTGAGAAAAAGCAGCTCTTCTCCATGCTCATTTTTCCAAGATGTTACATGACCTCCATACAGATATACCTGCAAGAACAGAAAGATTAAAGAGCATTATGGATACAAAATATTCAGATATGGTGAAAGTTAAACTACATTACTAGAAGGCATTAATCCACCTAATTAATAGATAACCCAGCCTGCATGATTATACATTCAACATATTCATCAAGAACTACGATTAGATAAAAAAAAATATGCAACACATAGCCACTTTTCCTACGTTTCTTTTATTCATTTTCTTTGGGATCCCATCGAGCATTGGAAGTTTAGACCACCAGTAGGAATACCCAAGAGGCATCACAAGCCAAAATATAACCATAAACATAATTCCATATATTCTTCAAGAAATTCCGTTTAGCATATTAAAATGTGATTGGGACTGCTAGCACTACTCTTTTTACACATATTACCCATATTATTAAAATGGAAAGCAGAAGTTAATATTGCTTCAAACATTAAATTGATTCCCATAGAGTACTCATCTCAACAATGCCAAAGTCTTATCGTAGGGTAATTGCGTTCACATTTGAAGGTCTACTCCATATGCAGGAGAATTCAAACACAGGTGTCATGATTGCCAAGATAATTCTGAAGAGTCAATTGTGTAATGGTTTCAATGTTCAGAGGCACAAACTAAACAGGTGCAATATAATGTTATGCAGTAGTTTCCCAATTGGTGCCATAAAATTTAAATGAAATCCATGAAATATAGCTCATATATTCCACACTGACATTGAAAAGATTAAACCGGTTAGCATAGGGAGCAAATTTGTCCTCTTTATATCCAGGTTCGCATAGAGAACCTTTCCATCAAATGACCACAAATGTTACTGACTTGGTATATTGCCAATATAAGAGTCCGACCCAATTAGCTGTCCAAGTTACCAAGGGATAAACAGAACACAACAGACACTTTGCTATTTTACATTTATCATCGCAACTGATATATATCATCAAGTTTCCATCCTCTTATACACATGAACTGCAGTAATCTTATTGAAAGCTATGACAAGTCAAGCTAAGGAGGGAGTCAAGCTTAATACTCATCGACCACGGTCTCGATTCAAAACCCAATGCATACATGAATCAGCTTAACTCAAATCAGACCATGGAATCGATGCAATTGCTATCTTCTTTTCAGTAATCTCAAATGAATGGATGCTACACTGGAATGGGGATATTTTCATGCAAAAGCAAAACATATAGGTTTTAGTTTCATTTAATTACTCTCAACAAGAACTGCAAGGTTGATTGGCATACAAATATATAGAAATGAATAGTAATAGACAATGTCCAAAATATTTACTACAGAAAGTATATCCTATGGACTAAAATGCACCACTATTACTTCAATAATAATCACACCTTGAGCAAATTAGTTGATCAACCTGAACAGGGTGATGCAATTCTTGTCAAACATATCGAAAAAAGTTATGCACTTCTTCTGCATGCGAGTAAATTTTCTTCAACTAAATGCATCCTTTGTAATTGACATTGGCATCATCTAGCCAAAACATAAAGGACTAACTTGTACGGATACTTTAGGTCATGTTAGTGTTCGAAAAAACCTGCTTAGGACCGGTTATGCATCAACCTAGGGTTTGGGTTTCAGCATCTTCCTATGACTCCAATAAATTAGAGCCGCTTACTCGGCCACCTAGGCTCAAGTATACCCACCATATAACAACTAAGTGTCGAGTTAAGTACTCCAGAAATAGCAAGTAACAAATTTCAAACAGTCTATGAGTAACAGTATTACCTGAAACAATATAACCAGTCATTTCTAAAAGTAAATATGTACCAAAATGATGTAGTGTCAACTCTTTGATTCTTATATGTATATATAATCAATCAACCACTTTTAGCTATATCAAATTTCATAAACAAAAATGATATTTACATCTTAATTCCCCATCCTCTTTGTGGACTCAAACGACACCAGATAAGTCCATTGTATTTTCCAGTTAAAAACAATTGTAAGTATTGTTGGAAGGTGAAATCAAACAGTCCTCCACATATACACCAAATCACTTATAAGTTGACTAAAATATGTCTCTGTAGAACATATAACTCTCGTTGCTGTAACATAAGAGACATGACATAACGCATGATCTGTTTACATTTAGACAAACACTCACCTATCATAAATTCCAATCACAGGTCATAATTCTGAAAAGTAACAACTCTTTTGTAAGATCCAAAATGTATTATGAGGTCAAACGAAGGATCATAAACAATAAAACAGTTTTTGCAAATAAATATTATACGATTACTTACATCCATATGTAATATGTTATTAAGGAGTCGCGATTTCATGAAATTAGTGCAAAGTAACGACGTAATCGATAGCTTCCAAATTATAATCCACGATCAGGTTGAAGATCAAACTAATATTTACAGATTTATTTCCTTGTTGATTTATATATTTATATATACACTATAACATACGACGATCTATAACCATTTCAACATTTTCCGTCACCGGAGCCAGCTACAGTTCAACGAAAACACACACATACTACAAAAAAAGAGCTGGATGAATCCAAACATGAATTCCTGCATGAATCTCGTCATATTCGTACATCGCTAGATCTCTATTGCAGATAAACATCTAAGCTATAACAAAACTTACAGTTTTCTAAGCTAGATCATACAAATACGATCGAATCAATCGGCAATGCGTTGATATACAAAATATAGAGTAGAATCAAATCCAGCGAACAAATCGGAGAGAAGTTTTTTCGGAATTACCTCAACAGAACTGCCATGGATTTCGCGGAGTATGACTTTATCAAGGCCATTGATGCCTTTAGCGATCTCAATCGATTTCTTCGCGATTGTTGACATCTCATCCATCAATCATCAATTACCATAACCTAGCTCACGAATCTCTCTCGATCAAGATCACACACACTCAAGCACTGCTACTGTGTGTACAACAACTTCTTCTCTCTCTCTCTCTCCTTTCTCTCTCTAGTCTCGATGTGTCAAAGTTGATCTGATACGGAAATGTTGAACTGCCTTCCCACAAAGGCTTTTATCCTTCATTTAATAAACAGAATTTTACATCATTAAATACAGCTTAATTCAACGTTTAAGGAATATAATAAATATATAAAATATACAAAGGCGTTAATTTCAATTAATAATTATTGTCTATTAGAAAAGTAAAGTGACTAACTTATCAAACAAATTAGAAGGAAACATTTCTTTTTGATTTTTACTTTAGAAAGAACACGACATCTGAAATAAAATAAAAAATAGGGGCGGTCGCGATGCAAGTCATGAAAAAGAAAAGCCTATTTGCTAGTTAATCTCGTTCTAACTATGGACCTGACATCTCACATCTTCAGTACGTTGATGATTTAATTTTTGTGGGCATTGGTCCCTCCCAAATGTGGTGAACCTTATTCGCATTCTTCGTTGTTTTTAACCTTCTTCAGGTCCGCCCTGTTCTTGAGTTTAAAATTTAAAGGAGAGAAAGGGAAGGAGAGGAAAGGGAAGGAGAGGAAAGGAAAAGAAAGGGAGAGGGCTGCTCGGAAAATCAACTGCACAATCGAGTCCTTTCCTTTCAATTATCTCGGCTTTCGTGCCGGCGTTGTGATGTCAAAACTCTCTTGCTGGAAGGCCTCCACTTTGTTAGATGTTGGAAGAATTGTACTTTGCAAATCCGTCTTGGGATGTCTTGGTATCTATTACTTCTCTCTTTATAAAGCTCTTGAGAAAAAGCCTTAACTTATTGGAAGGATTGAGAAGAAACTTCTTTTGGGGAATTTCGAAGGACGAGGAAAAGATACCTTGGATTGCTTGGAACGACATTATTGCCGACAAAGAGGTGGGGCCTTAGTATAAACAACTTAAAGGCTCAAAATTTGGTGTTTCTTTCTAAATGGTGGTGCTAATTTAAAACAGAAAAGGACTCTTTATGGAGATGAGTAATTATCTCTCTCCACTAGCAGTACAGGAAAGCTAGCATCGATCCCCGAACTTTCAAAATATTTGGAGTATGAGGAACAATTGCCTTCGTCCAGACGCTGACTTCCATGGTTGGTATCGACCCGAGTTTGTTGCTCAAAACTAATCTTGTTGCTGGACCCAACAATACCCAAACTACCTGGAGCTAGGCCTTGGAAAAGCTCTAGCGATTTCTCGTCAACTTCCCTCCGATTTGCTATCGATGCTACCCTCCTTTCTAATTCGAGAGGACTCAAGACCATTTGGATTTGTTTAGTCCAAGCAAGGCTAATATCATCGCGTGGAAAATCCAGCATAAGAGAATCCCTACCCGTACATACTTGGGGTTTCTATTGTCTCAGATCTTTGGCCGCTCTGTGGCTCTTCTCCAAAGGACGAAGACCACGTCTTTCTTTCTTGAGTGTTGGCTCCAAAGGTAATAGGTGAAATATACACTTAGTAGGGGATAAATCTACGATTTCCTACTTCTTTAGACTCGCTTCTTAATTGGGGGACTGACTTAAGGCTCATCAACAACAGATTGGAGGCTTTCATTTCGGTTATCTTCATTTTTTGTTGGTTGTTGTGGATGTATAGAAACAACATTCTCTTCAACAACTCAACAATTTCCGCTCTTAGCGTCTTAGATAGGATCTATTCCCAGTTTTTTTTGGTGAGAACTAGAGGAAAGTTGAGTAGAAAACTTAGTTGGAGTGTTGTACCAATTAGTCTAATCTTTTTTCCTTTACCTGTCTACCCTCTAAGTAGCAGGTTGTTTCTTTTTATTAGGCCATCCACAATGGTACCACCCATACCACCTGCATAGACTGCCACCTCAGCGCCACATCAGCTTTACCACTACCTTACCATTACCATACCATTCATCCACAGTGGTACCACTCATACCACCTGTATGATTTTTTAAATAAAATACTATAAATTTAAATAATATAAATTTAAATACTATAAATTAAAAATAAAATTACATTAATATTAAAATTTCATTCAAATTAAAAAAACTAATTAAAAATAAAAAATACAATAAAACTAATTATGATGCATAGAATCCCACAAATGTTGAGATAAATCGGCGCGAAGGTTGGCGTGCCTCTCTCGGTTTTTTACGAAGTTGACGTTGTTTGCTCGTTCTTCTTCCGAGATCGTTGTCTCGACTTCGCTCGGTAAAACCTCCGTAGGATCAAAAGGATAATGTGAAAACCCTTCGTCTTCACGAATCATGTTGTGTAAAATTATACACGTGTACATGATTTCTTGTAATTTCCTTCGTGACCATACCCGTGCCGGTCTAGCAACGACGTGCCATTTACTTTTAAGCGTGGCGAATGTCCGTTCGATGTCTTTTCTTGCCGATTCTTGACGTGTCGTGAACTGCACCCGTGGCACTTCCACTGGGTACCTAAATGCTTTCACGAAAGTTGTCCACTCGGGATATATCCCGTCGGCAAGATAATACCCGTGATGGTAGTGTACGTTATTCGCTACAAACGAACTATCGGGCGCTTTATTTTCGAATAAATCGTTGAAAATCGGGGATTGATTCACAACGATTATGTCGTTCGTGGCACCCGGAACCCCGAAAAAAGCATGCCAAATCCATTCATCGTATGATGCGACGGCTTCAAGAATAATCGTCGGTCCCTGATGATCACCTCTATGGAATTGACCCCTCCATGCGACGGGACAATTTTTCCATTCCCAATGCATACAATCTATCGAACCAAGCATGCCGGGTAAGCCGTGTTGTTGTTCGTGCAACGCGTAGATAGCCTGAATGTCGCTAGCAGTTGACTTTCGTAAATATTGTCGCATATAGAGTTTAATAATACCTTGACAAAAAATTTTTAGGCAGTCCCTTGAGGTCGTTTCGCCCATCCTTAGGTACTCGTCCATAGAATCTGAAGAAGTCCCGTACGCCAATTGTCGGATAGCGGACGTACACTTTTGAAGCGGAGAAAACCCCTTCACGCCTCTTGCATCCCACTGCTGCTTGAAACAATCAAACTCTCTTTCAAGATCGGAAACTATCCTTACGAATAGTCGTCGACTCATACGAAACCGCCGTTTAAAGTCTTCGTCGTTGTACACCAGGTTATCCGAAAAGTAGTCGGCGACAAGCTTATCGTGTCCATCTTCCCGACCTCTATCTTTATTCGGCCCTCTCGGTCTAGGGTTTGACGGTTCCGCCTCTTCGTTTTGGATACGTTGAATAATCAATTGCGTCGCTTGAATGGTGTTCGTAACAATTTGATCCACGATGAGATCAAATTCTTCGTCGTCGTCGAAAGGATTCATTATTTGAAAGAAGATGAGAGTAAGAGAAGTTTAAGAGAATTATAGGTGAATAGGAGAAGTTTAGAGGTGAAAGAATGAGAAAAATTTGTTGGGGTTTGGAGGTATATATATAGATAAAAAGGAAAAAAAAATAAAAAAAAAAATATATATATATATATATAAATATAACCGTTGTATAACGGTTATATTTGAAAAAAAAGAAAAAAAAAATTAAATCGTCGGAAACCAACGGCATAACCTCACCGTTGGCTATGCATACCGTCCATATACCGGCATACCGCGGCGGTGTTACCGCCGGTATGCCGGCTGTGCCGTTCCAAGAACCGCCCCGGTGCGGATGGCCTTACATTCGGATGTTCAAGAAAAAGTTTTAATTACGGATTTGGTCTAATGGCCATCCATTTTCTCCATTATCTTTTAGGGCATTTCCATTCCTTTCCTTTTTTGTCATTACTTGAAGGACCAATTTTGTAAAAACCACAGGGGCCAAATATGTAATTAAGTTAAAAAATATTATTTTTATACTTATAATTTATTAAATTAATTAATTATTATACTTTAATATTAATTTTAATATATAAATATATTTTCATTCAAAAAAATATGTACTAAGTACACAAATTGGTCCCTGTGGATTGTGTATTTTTTCTATGAAATTGGTATGTTGGGTAAAGACAAAAAGAAGAAAAAGATGAAAATGTCTTCAAGGATGACGGAGGAAAAGGATGGCCATTAAAGTTCGGGACCAATTCGGTACAAAATGACATGTCGAGTCCAAATATGTAATAAAAAAAAAAAAAACCAAAAAAATTTTCCCCAAAAAAAAAAAGGGAAAAAAACCCCAAAAGGGAAAAAAAAAAAGGGAAAAAAAAAACCCCCCTTTTTTTAAAAAAAACGGAATTTTAAAAAACCTTTAAAAAAACCCCCAAA
Source organism: Centaurea solstitialis (assembly GCA_030169165.1). Taxonomy (NCBI): domain Eukaryota; kingdom Viridiplantae; phylum Streptophyta; class Magnoliopsida; order Asterales; family Asteraceae; genus Centaurea; species Centaurea solstitialis. Next base: position 53,003,449 of record CM058044.1, on the reverse strand, counting down.
AAAAAAAACCCCCCCAAAAAAAAAAAAAGGGAAATTTAAAAATTTTTTAAAAAGGTTTTTTTAAAAAAAAAAAAAATTTTTATTGGCCCCAAAAAATTAAAAAAAAAATTTTTTAAGGGGGTTTTTTTTCCCCCCCAAATTTAGGGTTTGTTTTTTTTTTTTAAACCCCCAAAAAAAAAGGAAAAAAAAAATTTTTAAAAAAAAACCCCAAAAAAAAAAAATTTTTTTTTTGGGGGGCCCAAAAACCCCCCCCCCTTTTTTAAAAAAAAACTAAAAAAAAAAAATTCACCCTTTAAAAAAATTTTTAAAAAAAAATTTCAAAAAAAAAATTTTTTTTAAATTTTTTTTCCCAAAACCAAAAAATTTTTAAGGGAATTAAAAAAAAAAAAAAAAACCCCTTTTTTTTTTAAAAAAAAAACCTTTTTTTAAAAAAAAAAAATTTTTAAAAAGGGAAAAAAAAAAAAAAACCCCCGGGGAAAAGGGGGGGGAAACCAAAAAAAAAAAAGGGGTTTTTCCCCAAAAAAAACCCCCCCAAAAATTTTTTAAAGGGGGCCCAACCCAAAAAAACCCCCCCCGGGGGTTTTTTTTTTTTTTTCCCCAACAAAATTTTTTTTAAAAAAAAAAATTTTTTTTTCCCGGGGGCCCCAAAAAATTTTTTTTTTGGGAAAAAAGGGGGAAAATTTTGGAAAAAATTTAAAAAAAAAATTTAATTAAAAAAAATTTTTTTCCCTTTTTTAAATTTAAAAGGGGTTTTAAACCCCCCCAAAAAAAAAAGGGAAACAAAAATTTTTTTTAAAAAAAAAAAATTTTTTTTTATTTTTTGGGGGGGGGGAAAAAAATTTTTTTAGAAAAAAAAAATTTTTTTTTGGTTCCCTTTTAAAAAAAGGGGGTAAAAAAACCTTTATTTTTTTTTAAAAAAAAACCTTAAACCTTTTTTTTAAAATTTTTTTTTTTTTTTTCCCCCCCTTTTTTTTTTTTTTGGGGGGGCAATTTCCCGGGAAAAAAATTGAAAACCCCTTTTTTTTTTTATTTTTTTAAAAAAATTTAAAAAAAAAAAAAAAATTTTTTGGGAAAAAAAAAAAAAAATTTTCAGGGGGGGGGGGGGGGAAAAAAAGGAAATGAAAAAAAATTTTTTTTAAAAATTTTCCCCAAAAACCAACCCCCAAAAAAAAACCCTTTTGGGGAAATTTTTGGGGGGAAAAAAACCCAAATTTTTAAAAAGGGCCCCCAAAAGGGGAGGGGTTTCCCCCCCCCCAAAAAGGAAAAAAAAAAATTCGGGGGGGGGGCCCCCCCGGGTTTTCCCCAAAAGGTTTTTTTTTTTTAAAAAAATTTTAAAATTAATTATTATAAAAAAACCCCCAAAACCCCTTTACCAATTTTAAATTTTTTTTTAAAAAAAACTTTTTTTAAAAAAAATTTAAAACTTCCCCCGGGGCCCCCCAAAAATTTAAAAAAAAATTTTTTTTTTAAAGGGGGGGTTTTTTTTTTTTAATTTTTTAAAAAAATTTTTTTCCCCCCCAAAAAAAAAAAAAAAGGGGGGGGGAAAAATTTTAAAAGGGGGTGGGGGGGGGGGGGGGGTTTTGGGGGGGTTTATGGGGGGTTCCTTTTTTTTAGGGGGTTTAAAAGGTTTTTAAAAAAACCCCTTTTTTTTTAAAATTTAAAAAAAAAATTTTTATTTTTTTTGGGGTTAAAAAAAGGGTTTTTTCCCCCTTTTTAGGGGTTTTTTTTTTTAAAAAAAAAAAAAAAATTTTTTTTTAAAACCCCCCAAAAAAAGGGTTTTTTTTTAAAAAAAATTTTTTTAAAAAGGGTTTTTTAAAAAAAAAATTTTTTTTTTTTTAAAAAATTTTTCCAAAAATTTTTTATTTTGTCCTTTTTTTTTAAAAAATTTTTTTTTTAAAAAAAAATTTTAAAAAAAATTAAAAAACCAAAACCCCAAAATTTTTAAACCAAAAAAAAAAAAAAAAATTTTTTTTAAAAAAAATTTTTTTGGGGGTTTTTTTTAAAAAAAAAAACCCTTTTAAAAAAATTTAAATTTCCCCCCAAAAAAGGGAAAAACCCCCCCAAAAAATTTAAGGGAAAAAAAACAACAAAAAAAAAAAATTTAAAAAAAAAAAAACCCAAAAAAAGGGGAAAAACCAAAAAAAAAAAAATTTTTTTAATTTTAAATTTGGGGAAAAACCCCAAAATTTAAAAAAAAACCCCCCCCCCCAAAAAAAAACCCCCCTTTTTTCCCCAAAAAATTTAAAAATTTTTTTTTTTTTGGCTAAAATTTTTTTTAAAAAAAAAAATTTTAAAAACTAAAAAAAAAAAAAAAAAAAAGGGGGGGGGGGGGTTTTTTCCCAAACCCCCCAAAAATAAAAAAAAAATTTCCCTTTTTAAAAACCCTTTTTTCCTTTTTTTAAAAAAAAGGGGAACCCCAAAAAAAAATTTTAAAAAAAAAAAAAAGGTTTTTGGAAAAAAAAAAAAAAAACCAAAAAAAAAACCCCCCAAACCCCAAAAAAAAATTTTTTTTAAAAAAGGGGCCAACCCAAAAATTTTTTTTAAAAAAAAATTTTTTTTTTAAAAAAAAGGGAAAAAAAAAACCCCGGGTTTTTTTTTTCCCTTTTTTTAAAAAAAAAATTTTTTTTTAAAAAAAAAAAAAAAACCCCCCAAAAAAAATTTTTTGGGCCCGGGGGTTTTTTTTTTTCCCCCCTTTTGGGAATTTCCCCCCTTCTTTTTTTAAAAAAAAAGGGCCTTTTTTAAAAAACCCCAATAAAAAAAAACCCCTTTTTTTTTAAAAAAAACAAAATGGAAAAAAATTTTTAAAAAAAAAAAAAAAAATTTTTTTTTTTTTTAAAAAAAAGGAAAAAAAAAAAAAAGGGGAAAAAAAAATTTTTTTTCCTTGTTTTTTTTTCCCCAAAAAAAAAAAAATTTTAAGAAAAAAATTTTTTAAAAAAAAAAACACCCCCCCCCCCAAAAAAAACCCCCTTTTTTTTAAAAAAAATTTTTTTAAAAAAAAATTTTTTTTTAAAAACAAAAAATTTTTTAAAAAAAAAAATTTTTTTTTCCCCCATTTTTAAAAAATTTTTTCCTTTTTTTTTTAAAAAAATTTTTTTAAAAGGGTTTAATTAACAATTTTTTTTGGGTTGGGGGGTTTTTTTTTTTTTTCCCCCCCCGGGGGGGGGGGAAAAAGGGAAATTTTTTTTTTTGGGGGTTTTTTAAGGGGGGGAAATTAAGGGGGAAAAACCCCCCTTTTTTGGGTTTTTTTTTTTTTCCCCCCCCCCCTTTTTTGGGGGGGGGAAAAGGGGGGGGGGCCCCCGGGTTTTTTTTTAAAAAATTTTGGGGGGGTTTTTTTTTTTTTTTTTTTGGGGGGGGAAAATTTTAAAAAAGGGGGGGGGGGGGGCCCCCCCAAAAATAAAAATTTTAATGCCAAAATTTTTTTTGGGGTTAAAAAAAATTTTTTTAAAAAAAAAAAAAATTTTTCAAAAAAAATTTTTTTAAAAAACCCCCAAATAAACCCTTTTTAAAAAAAAAAAAAACCCCCCCCTTTTTTAAAAAAATTAAATTTATTTTAAAAAAATTTTTTTTTTGGGAAAAAAAAGGGAAATTTGAAAAAAAATTTTAAAAAAAATTTTTTTTTAAAATTTTTTTTTTCCCCAAAACGGGTTTTTTAAAAAAAGGGAAAAAATTTTTTTAAAAAAGGGGTTTTTGAAAAAAAAGTTTTTTTTAATTTTTTAAAATTTTTTTTTTAAAAAAAAAAAAAAAAAAATTTTGGGTTTAAAAAAAAAAAAAAATTTTTGGTTTTTTTGGGGGGGGGGGGTTTTTTAAGGTTTTTTAAAAACCCCCAAAAATTTTTAAACCCCCGGGGGGGAAAAAAAAAACCCCCAAAAAAAAAACCTAAAGGAAAGGGGGAAAACCCCCTTTTTTTTTTGGGGAAAAAATTAATTTTAAAAAAAGTTTTTTTAAATTTTTTTTAACCCCCCCCCCCAAAACCCCCCAAAATTGGGGGGCCCCCCTTTTAAAAAAAAATTTTTTTCCCCCCCCAAAACCAAAAAAAAAGGGGGGTTTAAACAAAAAAATTTTAAAAAAATTTTTGGAAACCCCCCTTTAAAAATTTGGGGCCCCCCTTTTTTTTTTGGGGGGGGAACATTTTTTTAAAAAAAGGTTTTTTAAAAAATTTTTTTAAACAAAAAAAAAAAAAATTTTCCCCCCCCCTTTTTTAATTTTTTTAAAAAAATTTTTTTTTTTTTTTTTAAAAAAAACCCAAAAAGGAAACCCCTTTTTTTTTCCAAAAAACTTTTTTTTTTAATTAAAAAAAAACCCCCCCTTTTTTTGCCCCTTTTTTAAAAAAATTTTTTTTTTTTTTTGGGGGTTTTTTTTTAAAAAATTTTCCCCTTTAAAAAAGGAAATGGGGGGGGTTTTTCCCCCCCCCCTTTTTAAAACCAAATTTGGGAAATTTTTAAAAAAAGGGGAAAAAATTTTAGGTTTTTTATTTTTAATTTTTTTTTTTAAAAAAATTGGGCCTTAAATTTTTTTTAAAAAAAAAAATTTTTTTAAAGGGGGCCCAAAAATTTTTTAAATAAAAAAGGGGGGAAAAAGGGAAAAAAAAAAAAAAAAAAAAAAAATTAAAAACCCAAAAAAATTTTTTTCCCCAATTTTTAAAAAAAAAAATTTTTTTTTTTTTCCCCCCAAAAACCCAAAAAAAAAAAACTATTAAAATTAAAAATTTTTTTTTAAAAAAGAAAAAAAATTTTTTTTTTAAACCCTTTTTTTTTTTTCCCCCCCCCCCCCAAAAATTTTTTTTTTTCCCCCCCCCCCCCCCCCTTTTTTAAAAAACCCCCCAAAAATTTTTTTTTTAAAAAAAAAAAAATTTTTAAAAAATTTTTAAAATTTAAATTTTTTTCCCCCCCCCAAAAAATTTTTTAAAAAGGGGGGGGTTTTTTTTTTTAAAAAAAAAAAAACCCCCCCTTTGGGGCCCCCAAAAAGGGGGGGGAAAAAAAACCAAAAAGGAAAATTTGTTTTTTTTTTTTTTTCCCAAAAAAAAAAAAAAATTTTTTTAAAAAAACCCCCCTTTTAAAATTTTAAAAAGGGGGGCCAAAAAAATTTTTTTTAAAAAAAAAAAAAAAACCCCCCCCCTTTCCCAAACCCCCCGGGGGAAAAAAAAAAATTTTCAAAAAAAAAATTTTTTAAAAGGGGAAAAAATTTTTTTTTTCCCCTTTTTTTTTAAAAAAAAATTTTAGCCAAAAAAGAAGAAAGGGGGTTTAATTTTAAAAAAAAAATTTTTAAAAGGGAAAAAAAAAACTCCCCCCCTTTTTTTTCAAAAAAAATTTTTTGCCCCAAAAAAATTTTTTTTAATTTTAAAAAAATTTAAATTTTTTAAAAAAAAAAAGGGGGTTTTTTTTTTTTGGGGAAAAAAAAATTTCCCCCCAAAAAATTTTTTCCCTTTTTAAAATTTTGGGAAAAAAAATTTCCCCCAAAAAAAGGGGGTTTTTTTTTTTTTGGGGGGGGTTTTCAAAAAAATTATTTTTCCAAAAATTTTAAAAAACCCCCCAAAATTCCAAAAAAAACCCCCCAAAAAAAAACCCCCCCCCCCGGGGGCCAAAAAAAAAAACCCCCGGGGTTTTAAATTTTTTAAAATTTTGAAAAAAAAAAAGGCAAAAAAAAATTTTTCCCAAAAAATTTTTTAAAAAAAAAAGGGGTTTTTTTTTTTAAAAAGAAAAACCAAAAAAAGGGGGCCCCCGGGTTTTTTTAAAAAGTTTCCCCCTTTTTTTTTTAAAAAAAACCCTAAAAAAAAAAATTTTAATTTTAAAAAAAATTTTAAAAAAAAAAAATTTTTAACCCCCCCCTTTTTTTTAAAAAAAAAAAATTTTTTTTTTTCATTAATTTTTTAAAAAAATTTTTTTTTAAATTTTTTTTTTTTTTTTTAAAAAAAAAAGGGGGGGGAAAAAAATTTTTTTTTTTTTGGGGGTTTTTCCCCGGGGGGGTTTTTCCCCCCTTTTTTTAAATTTAAAATTTTTAAAAAGAAAAAAAAAACCCTTTCCCTTTTTTTTCCAAAAAAAAAAAACCCCGGGGGTTTTTTTTTTTAAAAAAACCCGGAAAAAAAAAATTGGGGGGTTTTTTTTTTAAAAAAATTTTGGGGGGGGGGAAAAAAGGGGGAAAATTTTTTGGGGGGGGATTTTCCCCAAGGTTTTTTTTTTAAAATTTTTTTAAAAAAAAAAAATTTTCTTTTTAAAAAAAAAAAAAAAAAAAAAAAAAAATTTTTTTTTTTTTCCTTTTTTTTTAAAAAAATTCCTTCCGGGAAAACCCGGAAAACCAAAAATTTTTCCTTTTAAAAATTAAAAAATTTTTTTTTAAAAAAAAAAATTTTTTTTTTCCCCATAAAATTTTTTTTTAAAAAACCCCGGGAAAAAAAATTTTTTTTTTTGTAAAAAAATTTTTTTTTTTAAAGGAATTTTGGGGGGGGGTTTTTTAAAAAAAAATTTTTTAAAAAAAATTTTTTGGGTTTTTTTTGGGGTTTTTTTTTAAAAAGGGGAAAAAAAAGAAAAAACCCCCATTTTTTTAAAAAAATTTTCCTTTTTGGGGGAAAAAAAAACCCCAAAAAAAAACCTTTTTTTTTTAAAAAAAATTTAAAAAAAAATTTTTTTTTTTAAAAAAACCCAAAAAATTTTTTTTTAAAATTTTTTTTTTTCAAAAAAAAATTTTTAAAAAAAAAAACCTTTTTTTAAAAAAAATTTTTTTTAAAAAAAAAAAAGGGCCTTTTAAAAAAAAAAAAAATTTTTTTTCCCCAAGGGAAATTTAAATTTTTTTTTGGGTTTTCTTTTTTTTAAAAAACCCCCCCCAAAAAAAATTTTTTTTGGGGGGGGCCCCCGGTTAAAAACCCCAAAAATTTTTTTTTTTTTTTAAAAAAAAACCCCCCCCCCCCTTTTCCCCCAAACAAAAAAATTTTTCCCCCCCCCCTTTTTTCCCCAAAACCCCAAAAAAAAGGGGTTTTTAAAAAAAAAAGGTATTTGGAAACCCCCCCCAAAAAAATTTTTAAAAAAATTTTTTTTTTTAAAAAAATTAAAAGGGCCCTTAAAAAAATCAAAAGGCCCCCCTTTTGTTTTTTAAAAAAGGGAAAAGGGGAAAAAAAAATTTTTAAAAAGTTAAAAAAAATTTTTTTTTCCCCCCAAAAGGGGGAAAAAAAACCCCCCCCCAAAAAAAAAAAAAAACCCCCCCATTTTTTAAAAAATTTCCAAAAAAAAAAAAGGTTTTTTTTTTTGGGGGCCCCCCCCCTTTTAGGCCTTTTTGGTTTTGGGCCCAAAAAACCCCCGGGCCCCCCGGTTGGCCCCCCCCCAAAAAAAAAAATTTTTTTTTGGGGGGGAAAAATTTTGGGGGTTTTAAAA
>CM058044.1:52911088-52981088 GCA_030169165.1 Centaurea solstitialis | reverse complement strand
GGTTTTTTTTTTTTATTTTTTTTTTTTTTTTTGGGGGGTTTTTTAAAAAATTTTTAAAATTGGGGAAAAATTTTTCCCCCCCAAAACCCCCCCTTTTGGGGGGCCCCCCCCCGGGGGGGTTTCCCCCGTCCCCCTTTTTTTTTTTTAAAAAAACCCCGGGGGGGAAAACCCCCAAAAAAAAAAAAAAAAAAAAAAATTTTTTTTTTTTAAAAATTTTTAAAAAAATTAAAACCCCGGGAAAAAAAAAAAAAAATTTTTATGAAAAAATTTTAAAAAAGGGGGGTTTTTTTTTTTTCCCCCCCAATTTTTTTTTGCCCTTTTCCCCCTTTTTTAAATTTTTTTTTAAAAAAATTTTTTTTTTTAATTAAATTTTTTTAAAAAAAAAAAAAAAAAATTTTTTTTTAAAAAAAAAGGAAAAAAAAAAAATTTTTTTTTAAAAGGGGAAAAAAAATTTTTAAAATTTTTTTTTAAAAAAAAATTTTTTTTTTTTGGCCAAAAAGTAAACCCCCTTTTTTTAAAAAAAAATTTTGGGTTTTAAAAACCCCCCAAAATTAAAAAAATAAAAAAACCCGGCCCCTAAAAAAATTTTAAAAAATTTTTTCCCCCCCTTTTTTTTTGGGGGCTGAATTTTTTTCCCTAAAAAAAAATTTTTTTAATTTGGGGTTTTTTTCCCCCCCCTTTTAATTTTTTAAAAAAAAAAAAAAACCCCCCTTTTTTTTTAAAAAAAAAGAAAAAATTTTGAAAAAAGGTTTTTCCTTTTTTTTTTTAAAAAAAAAAAATTTTTTTTTTTTTTTTTTTTTTTTTAAAAAAATTTTTAAAAATTTTTTTAAACGTTTTAAAAAAAAAAAATTTGGTTTTAAAAAAATTTTTAAAAATTTTTTAAAAAACCCTTTTTTTTTTTAAAAATTTTTTAAAATTTTAAAAAATTTTTTTTTGGTTTTTTTTTTTAAAAATTTTTTTTAAAAAAAAAAAATGAAAAAAAAATTTTTCCCTTTTTTAAAAAAAAAAAAAAAATTTTTTTTTTTTAAAAAAAAAAAAAAAAAAATTTGGTTCCAAAAAATTCCTTTTTTTCCCCCCAAAAAAAAAAAATTTTTTTTTTTTATTTTTTTTAAAAAACTTTTTTAAAAAAAAAAAATTTTTTTAAAAAAAAAAACCAAAAAAAATTTAAAATAAATTTTTTTTTAAAAAAAAAAAGGGGGGCCCCCCAACTTTAAAAAAAAAAATTTTTTTTTTTTTTTTAAAAACCCCCTTTTTTAAAAAACCCAAAAATTTTTTAAAAAAAAAAAAAAACAAATTTAAATTTTTTCCCCCCCCTTTTTTAAACCCAAAAAAAAATTCCCCCTTTTAAAAAAAAAAAAAACAAAATTTTTTTTTTAAAAAAAAACAAAAATTTTTTTTAAAAATAAAAAATTTAAAAAAATTTTTTAAAAAAATTTTTTTTTTTTTAAATTTTTTTGGGTTTTAAAATTTAAAAAAATTTTTTTCCTTTTTCCCCCCCAAAAAAATTTTTTTTCCCCCCCCCTTTTAAAAAAATTAAATTTTTTTTCAATTTTTTTTTTTTAAAAAAAAAATTTTTTTTTTTTTTCCCTTTTGGGGCCCCCCGGGGGGCCCCCTTTTTTTAAAAAAAAAAAAAAAGAAAATCCCTTTTTCCCCCCCCCCCTTTTTAAAAAATTTTTTTAAAAAAAAAAAAAAAAAAACCCCTTTTAAAAAGGGGGAAAAAATTTTTTTTTAAAAAAAAAAAAAAAAAAAAAAATTTTTTTTTTCCCCCCGGGGGGGAAAAAAAAAAAAAAAGGGGGGGCCTTTTAAAAAAACCCCCGGGGGGGGTTTTTTTAAAAAAAATTTTTTAAAAAGGGGGAAAATTAAAAAAAAAGGGGGGTTTTTCCGGTTTTTTCCCCCTTTTTTTTTTGGGGGGGAAAAAAAAAAAAGGGGTTTTTTAAAAAAATTTTTTTAAAAAAACCCTACAATATTCTCTTAACAACCAACTTTAACCAATTTAAATACACATGACAATAAAATCAAATTCTAATTTAATCCATCAAAATCCCAACAATAATTGCATAAATTTAAACATCCCACTTTATACCCCACCTCAAAACACAAAACATAAATAAAATTAAAGACACCAACATGTACTTACACTATTATAATATAAAAAATTAAAAATCTAGAATTAATTATTTGTCTTTTGTTTTTTTGTAATTTGTTTCTTTTTTCACTTCCAAGGCCTATACCTTTATATACCTTCTTCTTCCCACTTTTACACACAGTGGAGGTATGGGCTACAAATCCCCATGGCCATGGCCATGGCCACCATCACCATTGATGACCATCTTCATCTTTATCTTATTCACATTCACAACCACAACCACTTCATATTCATCTAATCCTCCGCTGTCGCCGTCGCCGCCGCCGAGATCACCACCACCACCGCCACCGCCAAACCCTAACCCTACGCTGAAGCCAAGCATGACGATCGTCGTCGGAGTTCTCACCACCGTCTTCTCGATCACGTTCCTTTTGCTCCTCTACGCGAAGCATTGCCGGCGGCCGGAGGATAGCGGCGGAGACGCGGTGGCGATTCGCGGCGGTTACACGGCCGACAGGGAGAACTCCGGGATCGACCGGACGATCATCGAGTCGCTTCCGGTTTTTTCGATTCGGATCCCTAAGCGGGCAGAAAGACGGGCTGGAGTGCGCGGTTTGCCTGACCCGGTTCGACCCGAGCGAAGTGCTCCGGTTGCTGCCCAAATGCAAACACGCCTTCCACATCGAGTGCGTCGACACGTGGCTCGACGCGCACTCCACCTGCCCGCTTTGCCGCTACCGGGTCGACCCGGAGGACATTTTCCTCGTTTTCGGCGAACACGCCGAAAACGAGATCACGCGAGACATCGTGACATTACAGGAGGTTGTTGTCAAACAACAACCTCCTGAAGACCCCGACGACGGCGTCGAGGTGGCTCTCCGGCGAGTCTCCGGCCGGCACTCCTCGGTGGAGCCGTCATCGTCGGCGCCGGCACCGGCGCCGGCGTTAAGCCGGAGGTCGCTGGACAGCTGGAAGAGCTTAAAAAAGGCGGGAAGGAAGTCGAAGAAGAAGGAGGAAACGGCGCCGTTGAAGGCGGTGCCGGTGACGGCGGAGGATCACCGGAAGGACGGGATGTTGCTGGCGGAGTTGCCGCCGGCGGCGGCGGAGGAGGAGAGGCGGCGGAGGAGTAGTGGGAAGAGGAGGAGGAGTTTTGAGAAGCGGTTCGAGCACCGGATTGTGGTGGGGGCGCAGAGGTGGAGCGACGTACAGCCGTCGGATCTGTTGTATCTACGGTCAGAGATGATCTTATGCGAGGTCCGTAGATCGAGGAGATCTCGGCCGTCAGTTTTGCATGAGGAGAATAATGGTAGTGGCAGAGATGTAATAAATTCGAGAAGCGTGTCGGAAATGACAGGGGTGAGTAGGTTTGGGAGTAATGAGATGTTGTCCAGGTGGCAGGCTTGGAGGTCCGAGCCTAAGTCCAAGCCACCGGTTTTGCAATCCGAGCCTAATTCTTGTTCTACCAATGTATAGAGTTTGTTATTGACTGTTTTACCCTCACCTCATCACAGTTATATACCGTTAGGATTTGGATTATCCAGTGTATAACACAACTGTAGTTTAAGTTTTAGAAAATCATTTCTATTATTTATGACAATTTCTTAAATATAAAATGTATTAATTTTTACTTAATAATCAAACATCAATGTCATTATTATTTTATATTAGTTTGTTTTCGGAAGCATATTAAAATAATACAATTATAGAATATTTTAAAGATCGAGTAATGTTGAACAACTCAAATAGGTGAATGTCTTGAAATTAAGCATAACTTTGTAAGAGATGTTTAATTTTGGATTTCTAATTTAAAGAAAGTTTATTGAAAAACTATTGGGAAAAAGGTTCGATAAAAAGCTAATCATGTTACGCTTGATAGTTGATAGCGATCAACAAATAATATTTACGCATAAACATTCCCAGTTAAATGTCATTTGAGTTAGGGTTTCGAATAGGGTAATGTGAGGCTTAACGAAAGTTTTAACAGACTTTTCCATCTAGAAGTTAATAAAGATGCATCTGTTGCGGAAAAATGTGATTTTATAGGTGATGAGAGGGTGTGGAGGGGAGAAATGTGGTTTTATAGGTGATGAGTGGGTGTGGAAGAGGGAACCGAGGGGTAGGGAGATAGGAGGAGTTGAGGAGAGTGGTGGCAGGTATGGTGCCTAAGAAATGATGTGGGTACCCTAAAACTATAACTATAACTATATCGATTTTTAGCAAATAGATAGAACAAGTCTTTGTATTGTTTTCTTAAAAGTGTCTGATACAAAAAATTGTGGGAGAAAATAGATACATTAAAATCAAAATTATTATTATATGTAACAAACCAAACGGCTAAAATCAAAAGGTTCTTTTATATTATTTAGCTAAACGATTTAGACCTCATTTGCTTATATATAAATTCACAAACAATTGCCTACATATTCTTATATGCTACATGCTCAGTAAATTAACAATAAACTTATCTAAAACTAAAACTAAAGAAGTTAATAAACTACAAACCAATAATAATATTAATATTTGATGAGACCATAATCCCATCCCCAACAACTTTTATATAAATTTATTTAGTGCTTTTAATAGGGTCGGAGGAGCCCGTAAGTCTTATCGAAATCTTATGAACATGAATATTTAATTTGAAATGAATACATAAAATTAAAAGCAGGAAAATTAAATTGGAGAGGGGGAGCCAATGCCCATTGTGGTTCTGGGCCAGCATGGCTCCGCCCCTGGGTATCATATTTCTTGGAAACTAGTCCCGAATGAACTATTTCTAGTTAAATCCTTGAGAAATTTGATCGAGAAGAGTTGCTTGGGTGCGGGAGGCAATGGTGGAGTTACTACATGGTCAAAGTCCATCCTGGAAAAGATTAGTATCTTCATTTGGAGCACGAAGATGGGTAAATTACCATCACAGTCATCTTGGACAAAAGGAGTCGATCTAGACTCCGTCCTATGTACGAGACGTAGAAATGAAATAGAAACTATAGATCATGCTCTTTCCAGTTGTGAAGTGGTAGTTGTAGTTATAGTTATAAGGGATCTAGAAGCTGGAAGGAGTTGGTATGGTGTAAACTCTATCTTATTTGGGTAAATAGGAATGAGGTTATATTTGAAAAAGCAAACGGTTCGCTCGTGGATTTCTTTTTCTATTTCCAGCTTAAGATGTTTGATTGGGTGACGAGTAAGATAAAGAATTAGCAGTGGACTGGTCAACGTGGCTTGTGAATCTGTTTGATGAATGGCGTGCGGATAAGACTCGTCTTAAAAGTAAAAGAAGCAATTGATCGTTTGAAATTTATAGTGTCGTTTAGCGGCTGGTTGAAGTTGCAACAAATCACTGTCGAAGGTGCTCTTGGTGATTTGGAAAACAATAGTTCAAGTTGGGAATTGTTTTGTTGTAGGTTTTGGACTGTTTGACAAAGAGTTTGTAGAGGCGGTTCATCAGCCGCAACTCACTTTAGGCTACAACGCTCATGTGGTTCTACTTAGTTTTCATCTCGGGGTTGTTTACAGCTTGTAAACACCCTGTGGTCGGTTCGTTTTTTGTTTTGGTTTGGGTGTTCTGATTCTTTTGGGCGTAACACTCTTTAATTTTATTGCTTTCTTCAGTTTGGTCGTCGACTGCCTGTGTTTGTGACATGGCTTCGACTGTTTTGGTATGCTGTTTGTTAAGCATTGTTTGGACTCTTGTGGTGCCTTTTTTGAAGGTATGGTTTTTTTGAAGTCTTAAAAAAAGGATTAGGTTTAACCATGGAAGTTGGAACAACTATTTTTGTTCGGTCCAATTATTTGGTCATATTGAATCTTTTTGTTGGTGTTCTTGTTTAATTATTTTCGAACACAATCAATGTTCAAAATGGCATAACGCGTAACGTAGCGGTGTGATCGAACTTCAATCCTTACAAGCCACGATGAGGGCGTAAAGTTTTTCAAGGCATGGCATATGGATTATGGCAGCAAATTTTTACTTCATATGTGAAATTTTATACATACATCTTTTCTGTATGTTGTTCTAATCAAATAATGATATTAAAAAAAATACATTCATATTAGAAGAGAAATTATCATATATATACATATAGAAGTAGATTCAAATAAAAGACAAAACCATTTTATAGGAACAAAGGGATAATTTTGGATCACATGTGATGTGGGTCCATGTGGGACCCACCCATTAAATAAATCATATAGGATTCAGGTGGTTCCACCACTAAATCATATATGATTTATTTAATGGTTGGGTCTCACATTGCCCCACATTACATGTGGCTCACATTTCATTCATTTGTTCCTAAAATTGAGGTTGTTCTTGTAAGAACCTGCCTCTATACACTCTATACATATATATATGTTTATATATATATATATATATTATTAATATAGAAAATAGCTTTTTGATTGAATATTCGAAAGTAAATTTTTACCCCTTCGCATTTTGAAAAATAATTTTATTTGAGCGACGAAAAAAGAACCCAAGGAGAGGACTTCGACTACGCCATCACCCCATCCAATGTTTAATAAATTTTATTATTATAATATGTTTTATTGACTCCTCTTCTTTATGAAATTGTAATGAATGTATCACACATGTGTATAATAAATACACATGAACAATACGTCAAATCTTATTTATTGTCATTTTTATGGGAAGGCAAATTAATATGCATATTCTTTTCTCATGCGTCAATTTCCATTGGTACGATAATTTTTTATTTAAATTCTAAAGTTAATTACAACAATGATAGATGTTTATGTTTCTTTCTCATTATTACATGATTTATAGATATAATATGCTTTAAATTTGAAGTCAAATATAGAAACTATATGTTTTTTTTCATAAAAAATATATTTATACTAGATATATCATATAAAGAATGCCTGATCAAATATGCAAAACAAAATGTTAAAGGATTTTACAACTTTGTTTTAAGTGTGATTTTGTAACATGTATATGAATACATGATCATGTGAATGATATAATTAGATAATCTGTAAAAGTATACAACGTGAAGATAAAATATAATTATATGAAACGTAAAAATCTATAAATTGTAAACAAAAACTAAAATGATTAAATAAAAACAATTATGCTTTGTTAAAAACATATCCCATGGCACCATTCCATGCTTAACACAAAATGCTATAAGCCTTTAACCGTTATATGTAATACATGATTTTTGGTATAAAAAGAAGAAGAAAAACCGTTCCCAAAAAGAGGTTTAGATAGACGGAAAACCCTGATCCCATGACTTTCCACCAAAGACCAACCCCAGACAATGTTCCGTTGGCTCCTCGCCATCACAAAGAGTGAGTCCGGATTCAAATCCTAAACTTGCTTCCCAAAAATCTCTCCTTAACTAGAGTTATGACATGTTTACAGGGGTTGACTATACTATTAGACCAACGACCATTAGCAAAAACTACTGAAATATTTGAAGGTTAATTTCTACAAAACTACAACAATAACCTTCAACGATAACCTAACGATCATTAATCATTAAATAAAATCAATCATGACTCATACTTTGAATCTCCTCATCAATCCAACAATAATTGTATTACATCACCAAACAATGTTTTTATTAATTATTGGCCTTTTAATAATGATGTTAACCTAAAGTTTTAATTATTGATCAATTTTATTTTGAATAACGAAATTAAATGCATCACAGGTACCAATTTTAAGTACTGGGTCTGGAATTTCCATAGGCAAAACCTTCCATCCATTTATCATTCATTTTAATGCAAAGGTGAACACAATAATACAATATGTACTTTATTAACATTTAGTTACAATTCTTATACTTTAATTATCATTATATCTTAACGTTCCATTATTTTTTAATGATTTTAACATGACTAAACCAATTACTAAATTAGTAACTCTTGAAATATAAAGCTTTCATTAATCCTTAATGTTGTACACAAATTACTATTTAAAGTTGAATAACTAATATCTTATTGTCTTAACTTTGGTATGTTAAAAATATGTATATCATCCAAAAATATAACTTTATGACCATAGTATACTCTTTTCAACAAATTGTTTTTTTTTAACAACGAAAGAAGGGGAAGCAGGGAAGCTTCGGCTCGGCCATCACCCTCCCCCAGCAACCCGAAAAGCTTTATTAAAAATAGCAAAACTAGCGAGAAGCTAGAAAAAGGTACAAAAAAGGGGAACAAAAAAACCAAAGCAAACCTAAGGCTTTGGTGACAAAAATACTCCATGGTGACAAAAATGTCACATGATATAACAAGAATACACTATGGTCATAAAGTTATGCTTATATACACATGATGACAGGGACAAGACAACAACCAAAGCAGAGTTTACTTCGTTCATCTTCTCCGAAGTAGCACATACACAAAGTCAACCAACCCCACCACCATGACCCATCGGCCATCTACTCTTTCTCTCTCACATACACACACACACAAAGAGCTACGAGGGTGTTCCTCAGTTTTTCGTTTTTTTAGGTTTCCTCTTTAAGGAGGGTGTTGCTCGTGGTCGTGAAGAGGGCCTTCTAGTATCATCCTTGTGGTATTGTCCTTGCAAATTTGAGGATCGTCGATCGCCAAAACAATTATCATCGTGGTGGTGGTAGGTTGAATGGAGTAAGCTCATGATTTAAGTCCTTATGGGTGGAGGGTGACATCATGCTAGTGGTTGTCCTGGAAGGATGATGGTTCAACGAGAAGGAGATGAATGTGTATGTGACGAGGGAGGCTATGATAGCCGATGACTAATGTTAGATTAACAAGGAAGCGTTGACTTAGATTAACAATACATATTGGAAGCAGGTGGTGGTAGGAAATTATAACAAAACGTCCCATGGATAGGAAGTTGATTTGGTGCTCCTTATAAACCTCAAGTTGTGGTTACCGGTAACTTTCGCCATGGTTTTAATTTGGACTTGGAGTTATTGGGCCAATCTGTAGCTTTAGGCTTTGGATGTTACAAATGAAACCACCCCCAAGCCGCAGCCGCCAGCCCACCAAAAGTTGTACTGGAACCTGCCCAACCCCTTGAACCCGCTGCTACCCAACCCGCTGAGCCTAGCCATCCGCTACGCTCGGCCTAAAGAAATATATAATTTCAAAATTAACCATGATAAAAAAAAGTCAACAAATTTGTGCGTATGAAAAGGTGCTTGGTATTTTTGATGATAATAACATTACACAAGTCCAATAATAGAAGTGTAACATTATTTCAATTGCATTTTCATCCCCTTCGTCCATGCTAAAACCTCACGCCAAGTGAAAGAAACAAATTGTTTGCATTTGTCGTATTATAAATTCAACAAAATTCATCTAAAAGCAATAACATCTAATTTTATTTTTATTTTTCTAAAATTTCATGTTCAGGTGAAAAAACTGTGATAATTTCACACATCTATATCTATATTTTATAACTATATATTTATACTCTAATTTTCTTTTCCTTAGTTAAATTATCCAACATTTTTGGTTGACATGGTGGCATTTGGTTCATTAATTCCGCAATTAAGAATAAACTCAATTTCATTTCATTTCATTTTCTCAAAAGACAAAATTATCCTAATTTTTCCTATTTGATTTACCCACATCACTATCGCCAACTACCACCAATCTAAACTACCATCGACCACCGTCAATCTAAACCACCATCGTTCTAAACCATTATAGACTACCATCGATCTAAACCAATGTCGACCACCCTCAATCCAAACCATCATAGACACCAACCATCGTTCTAAACCACCATTGACCACCGTTAATCTGAGACACCGTCATTCTAAACCACTATTGACCACCACCTTTGGATTTTGGTTCCAAAGTTTTCATAGAAGGGTATTTTAGTCATTTACCAATATTCATTCCAATTTGAAAACCATATTATGTGAACCAAATGGACATATTCCAATTCTTTTAACAATTCCATTACAATGTCTATCAACATGATAACATTCCATTTAAATTCATTCAAAGTCAAAATTTATTAACATGTTTCATTCTATTAAAAAACATTCTATGAACCAAACACCCTAATAAGTGAAATATTAACATTTTTATTGTCAAATTATTTTTTTCTATCCTTTTGTCCAAACTCCAGACCAGATCATTCATATGGTTAATTTAACAGTAAATTACACTTTTCATCCTCGTGGTTTGTCATCTTTATTTTTTATTAAATATTTATATTAATTATTGTACAAATCATTAAACCTTTAGTAATTTGTACTAAAGGAAAGTGTGAAAATAAACAAGTGTATGAGGTGGGATAGATTATATTTTAACTTTTAATAAAATATTTTGATAATTTGTACCAACTTGGGTGCAAAAAATTAATACATTGTTCGTAAATTTTAGCTATTGGGAAATTCGATTACTGACATGGCTCCAAACTTACAATTTGGTGTTTGACCATTTTCACAAGTCTCCCTATGTAAATACATAACCAAGGATACTTCAATTGAAATATATAGTTTGAAAAAGAATATAAAAAAGCTATAATTTTATATACCAATTTAAATTTTACTATAGTAAAAAGTACAAAGAATGTGAAAAACCACCTTTTAGACTTTTAGAAGTACACATACAAGGAGAAGGTCACAATCAATAACAAGTGTCTTTTTAACATAATTTACATAGACTATCCACAGCCGTAGACTCCTTTGTCAATTTTGCCAATCTCCACATCAACGTCACATCAGCTTTCCACTATCTTATCAAAACCTTACCAATCTTTACCAATTCATCCACACTCGTATCAATCTAAATAATTAATAAAAAAAAAGAAGAGAGATAAAGAAAAGAGAGATAGAGGGAAAGGAGAGAGAGGGCAGGGGTGGGGTGGGGTGGGTTGGTCTAACAAGTCGGTATAGTGGTGCCGATTTTGGTCCTTGCCGATCGGCCTCGGCGGTGTAGCCGATGGTACCGATCGGCAAAGGAGCCTTGCCAATGTTTTGCCGAGCCCCATTGCGAATGGTCTTAGAAGGGTTTGGATTATTGTTTATGTAAAAAATTACACAAGTCAAATGTCGTATGAAAATGTGTGAGGCTTAACCGTCGAGAGAAAGAAATTGCAATCGATAAGAAGTGCAATAAAGTAAAATAAGACAGATAATTTGATGACGCAGGAAAAACTTCACGACGGAGGAAAAAATTAACCTGCGGTCGACCTAAAAGTTAAGTCGACAATGCACTATGATCACCAAGCAGGGGTGATGTCCTTCAAGTTTACAGCTTCAATCGTACGATTACAAGAGAAATAACAATGGAATCGAATGTAAAATACAATTGATCACAAAGAATAGCCAATATAGAACTTGTAAGCTTCGAGCAGACTTCGTACTTCAAAATGATGGCTTGATTCTGCTTATATAGTAGCTTGAGAATAACCGTCCGACGGTATCATTGATCATTAATGCTCAACTCGTAACTGTCCAACGGTGCTGTTGAGTGTTAATGTCCAGATTGTAACTGCCGCGAGAATCTTGCTTGCAACGGTCGACTTCTTGATGATGTCGGTTTCTGTCGAATTATAACTTAAGACATGTTCGTTATAATGATGAACTCCAACGAACATAACATAGTACTTGATCTCAGACTTCCTTAAAGGTGGACAATGATAATCAGCTTGCCTGCATTAAAAGATATGAACTTCGTATGTTTACTCGTTAGTATCGTCGTACGACATTATAGATGTCGTTCGACTTCTATGATAGATTTATTCGATAATCATCGTTCTTTGTTCGAGGATTTTTATTAGTCTATCTTAGGACCTTATCTTAATACAGTCTTGTTATTCTGATCATTGTCTTTATAACTAGCTGTCGTGCGTTCGTAGATTTTTACCCAAACAATTATAGAATGGGATGGAATTGAAATGTTCAATTTATTTAATCATAGAGTAAATTATGGATTTGGTCCTTAAGGTATGACGAAAATTACGGATTTGGTCCTTTAACTTCAAAAATTACATCGATGGTCCTTAAGGTATGCATTTTGTTATGGATTTGGTCCTTCCGTCAAACCACCGTCCAATTCCTCCGTTAAATAAAGGGCATTTTTGTCTTTTTACTTTTTATACCATTTTAATTGATTTTCTTTTTTCTTTTCTTGAATCTTGGATGAATCTTCATCTCCTCCACTATAATCATCAAGAACATCCAAGAACCCTAAATCATGACTAAATCAAACCTTCAATTTGATCTTAAATCCAATACCACACATTTAACAAATTCCAAACCTAAACCTATATACAAATCTATTTCAAATCCTAAGAATATTTAAGAAATTCCAAACAGATCGAATTAAAACCAATTATCTAACACCAAATTCATAAAACCAAAGTCCTAATCGAACCCTAAATCAAAGTCCTAAACCAAAATCTGGTTCATGATTGGTTTTCTTCCAGATCGAACCCTAAACCAATTACCTTCGTCTTGGTGTCGGCAATGGAGGAGAAATAACATGTGGAGATCGAACCCTAAACCAGATCTGAGTCGCAATTGATCGACAGAGGGTGGTGGCGATTAAGGGCGGCGACGACAAATGGTTCCGGATCGAGGTCTGTGGCGGCGTAAACGGAGGTGCGACGGAAATGAGCGACGACCAGCAGGTGGTGGCGGTTGGAGACCACCGGTCAGCGTTCCAGATCTGGTCAAGTTTCCGGCAGGTGGTGGCGGTTGCGTTTTGGCAAAGAAACTTGGTTGAGTTTCATCCACCAAAATCTGATAAAGAGAGAGAGAGAGGAGAGAGAGAGAGGGAGAGAGGGAGAGGAGATCAACCTGGGTTGGGGTGCGGACGAGTGGCCGGCGTTGGGGTGGCGGTGACAGGGTGGCCGGTGTGACAGGGGTGGTTGGGGAAGGGTGGTACCGGAAAAGTGGTGATGGTTGTGCCGGAAACGGTTGTTGTGCCGGAGACGGTGGTTGACGTCGAGGAGGTGGTGGTGATGGTGGTTGTGCCGGAACCGGTGGTTGCCATGGAGATGGTGGTGGTTGTGCCATGGAGATGGTGGTGGGTGAGATAGATCTGGGTTTTGGTTTCTTGAGTTCTGGGTTTGGTATGTAAAAGGATGAGTTTGAATTTTTCAAGTTTGGTCCTTGTATTTTAAGAAAAATGATAAAATATATAAATTAATTGAAAAGACTAATTTACCCTCATATTTAACGGATTATTGGACGGCCGTTAGCTTGAAGGACCAAATCCGTAAGAATCTTCAAACCATAGGGACCATCCGTGTAATAAATGAAGTTTAAGGACCAAATCCGTAATTTTCGACATACCTTAAGGACCAAATCCGTAATTTACTCTTAATCATATTTATTCTGTTATGTTATTTGGTTCACAGAATGTGATGGATGGAATCTTTGAATTCCAACCAATTCCATGGATGAGAGATTTAAACATTCCATCATAAAACCAAGAGATTTCAATGAAATGGAATTTGATATTTTCGTAATTTTAAAATTAGCATTTCTAAATTTTATAAAATTATTTTATTTAAGTATTTAATAGTTTGTTTATTAAACTATTTGATTATAGTATTTAATAATTATTTTATTAGTTTATTTTATTAAAATTTAATAATTTTTTGTTAAACTTGTTAATGAAATTATTTAATAATTAGTTTATTAAATTATTTAATAGTTAATTTATTATTGTACTTTTAGTTTAAAAAATAAAATATTTTAATGACTATTTTAATAAAATTGTTAATTATTAAAATCGGTATTTCGGTCATTTACTAAAATTTCATTCCAATTTCAAAGCTACATTATGTGAAACAAACATATAGATTCCAATTATTTTAACAAAACTTATTGCAATTCTGTCAACCAAATACGTGGTCAAACCTAACAACATTTCATTCCAATTCTTTCAAAGTCAAATTTTTTTGACAGATTATATTTCATCAAAAAATATTTTGCGAACCAAACACCACCTTAGTTCCCGTTTGTTTTGCGAATGTGAATTCAGATTTGGTGGGATTTGGAATTTAATTCTATTCTAATCCTATTATTAGTTGTAGGATAGTCTAGATTTGAAATCCTATGAAGGTAGTTGTATTTTACAAAATTTATAGGATTTGAGTTTAATAATGTGTTAAAACATTTATTTTGAAATAATCAGTTGATAAAAAAGTAATTAACTATTTTTATAATATTTTGTAAATCTTTTAAAATTAAGGAAATTTAATTGCATTTCAAATTCTACATACTAAACACATCAAAGATTTCAATACGTTCCAAATCCAAATCCCTCCAATTGCAGATCCTTCCCCGATATCAAAATCCCTCAAAAGCTATTTCAATCAAACCAAACATCCTCTAATGACATTTTTTTGATAAATTTGTTTTAATGAATTTCTATTGTATGAATGGATTTGAATTTGAAATCTTTGTTATGTTCAAATCTAGAATAGAGTTACATTTCATTCTTTATAAATGATTATAAAAATTAAATAATCTTTTTATCAATAATTCATTGCAAAATAGCATCACTTTTTAATACCATATGAAAAATAAAATAAAGATAAAAATATAAATAATAAGAAAAACATGAATGTCATAACACTTTCCCCTGTACTTATGACATGAGTAGTTGAATGTGTCTGCTAAAAGATATATACACCAATATGGAATTCTTCTGCTTCCATTTCTACCAAACTCTGCTACTCCTTTACAAGCTTACACCAATAACAAGAATAAAGAAGCATATAAATACCCTTTCTTTTTGTAAATTTTTTTTAAAAAAAACCAACCCCGCTTAAGTTTAAAGATCTAGAATTTGTATAGATACATCAATAAATAAACAGATAACAAAAGTTTTTTCCTATGTTCTTAAGGGAAAAAAGAAAAACGAAACCACTGGTTTCAGACTATAGGTTCACCGATTTTCATGGAAAAGCTTCCGCTGGCATCAAAATCTCGGGAGTTTGGAGGTTGAGTCAGTGAAGGTGATTCAGTTTCGACAGAAGGAAAACCATCCGAGATAGTTTCCCAAGAAACCTTATCGTCGTTGGTTCTTTGTCTACGGTCCAAGAAGGTCGGTTTTAATGGGGATTTTACCATTTCGACCTTCCACGTCAGCATTGCGACGACCTCCGACATGGGTGGCCTTATGTTTGGATGAGGCTGAAGGCATAATAAAGCCATATGAATTGTTTTCATAACATCCTTCACTACAAAACCATCCTTTTGCATTCTTGGATCTATGAGATCAATCATTTGTGATCTCTCATATAGCTTCCATGCCTTGCATCATAAAACATCCAAATTACCCAAATTAAATTTGTTCTCTAAACAAAATAAATACACCCTTAATGCTATTCAACAACTAAAACCAAACCAAACCTGACCACTACAACTTTGTCCCTGAATGTGTTTGGTATCCAGACATAATAGAACAGAACATGATAAACAATTGTTCAGCATTTGATAAGACAGAATTGAACAAGACAGAAGAGAAAATGACCAATGTAGCCCTAAGTAGTTGTTTATATATATCATATACATTTTGATTAATCATGTAACTGATTAACTTTTAATAAAATAAATATTTTTTATAACAAAATACAACATTAGAAAGTTTTTATCAATACGGTTAAAATGACGTGAAAATAAAAAGTTGAAGTAGTTTCTAATTTTTATTTTATACTCAAAAGAACATTTAACAAAATCATATAAATTAATCAAAATAAAGAATTTGTATAAAAATAATATTTTTTGAATAGTAAAGTGAAAGTTTAAAGTACAATAAATAAAATTTTAAAAATGAATAAAATGTAAAGAGGAATGCGTATTTGATATTTTAGAAGAGGATTAAATTTAATTTAAGGTTATATTGGTAAAATATAAGTCCGTTCCATCTTGTTCCATGGGGGTGGCGTGGAACACGTCTATTCCACTTTGTTCCTATCTGTTCCGGATAAAAGTCCTCTCAATGTGAAACAATGATCTGTGTTCTGTTTTGTCATGGTCCAGTGTAAACGCAACCTAAGTGTTTCGGTCAACATTTAACACCCGCTCAACCTTGCAAAATGATGCATTGCATCTACATGAATCTAGTCCAAGAGTATGATACATTTTGGTGGTTGGAATGTAGGGTCAGGAAGAAAAGCGACAAAGAAGTAATCGTCAATTTGTGGAGTCAAATCGATAAAATCATTATAGATGAAAGTTAGATTTATGTAAAATACTTGTGTGATTGAAAGTTGTGTTGAATATGAAAGCTAAAGTTTGCTGCTTACATATTCCGGGAGGTATTGCTTTTCCGATGGTAGCGTAAGATCGGTATTTCTCCTGCAACTAATGATCTCAAGAACCACAACTCCAAAACTGTAAATGTCAGACTTTTCAGATAATTCCCCTCTGATGGCATATTCAGGGGCTGTATAACCTCTACAAAACACAAACAAACAAACATTAAGGGTGCATTTTTTTTAAGAGGTCTGAAGTCTTAAGCCTAAATTCTATGTCTAAAAAATAAGAGGTGAATGGTGCACCTCTTAAAATTTCAAAGGATGGTAGGAGGTTTTCAGGCCTTTTCTTAAAAATAAAACAAACGGTCTTAAGTCAGCAAACCTCTTGATTTTCAGACTTAAGAGGCATTAAGAGATAACTTAATGCCCTGTAATTAATTCTCTTCCAATTTATATGTTAACAAGATGCATTGCATACAGACTTACAATGTTCCAGCGAACGTGGTGCTGAGATAAGATTGGTCCTCTGGGAAGAACTTGGCCAGCCCAAAATCTCCGATTCTTGGCTGAAAATTGCCATCGAGGAGAATGTTGCTCGCTTTGATATCTCTGTGAACAATTCTCAAGTGCGACTCTTCGTGTAGGTAGTGCAAACCCCGCGCAATGCCCAAGATGATTTGGAACCGAGCCTTCCAACTCAGATATTCTTTGCTTTTGCCTATTAAAACAAACGAAATTCTCATCAATAGGATCTCACCTCCTCTACCTCAAAAGAGTAAAAGTATTTGTTTTCTTGCAAATAATGCATGTTATGTTAGAATGAAAATACCATAAATAATGAGGTCCAAACTCCTGTTCTTCATGTATTCATATACAAGTACTCTTTGAGGTCCCTCACAGCAACAACCGAGAAGCCGAACGAGGTTCTTGTGTTGTATGCTCGTGATCATTCTCACCTCTGCAAGAAACTCCGACTCTCCTTGTTGGGATTTTTCGAGAGATAGTTTCTTTATAGCAACCAGCCTCCCATCTTGTAATTTACCCTATAAAAACCGCTTTAATTCTATAATTTTCAGCCCAAAAAACAAGAAAAATTAAGGACTTTTCAACGAAAGAAAACATACTAGATAGACCGGCCCAAATCCACCTCTCCCGAGAAGATTACACTCGTCAAAATTCTTAGATGCTTCTTTTAACGTTCGATAGCTAAAATAGCTTATCGTCTGGAGTTTCCCATTAAAATAATCTTTTGCAGCTGCAATTCACAGAAGAAATTTAATCAACTTAATTATATAAAGTTATAAACACACCATTAAGCTGTAGACTATATAAACATGTTGAGATAACATATACAACCTTTACAACTATCTTTGCGATCTACACATTTTCCTAGCTGTGACGGTCTGATATACTTGCGGATGGCAACAATAAGAATCAGCAAAACTAAGAACAAGATCAATCCTCCGAGGAAAAAGAATAAGCCCGCAGGCTGGTGCTTCATAGACGAGCTTTCTTGATCAAGTGATAACGGTATTGAAGGTTTTTCTGCATTAGAGGACATAATAGTGTTTTTTTGTCAAGCATACAACATTTTGATACACAAATGACCATTCCTTTTTTACAACTAAACATGCTCAATTGCTCATATTACTTTATTACGCCATATAAACTGATTTCAGTTAATCAGTTACCAAGTATCTTGAAAGATAAGATCATTTAGACTGCCAAAGATTATAGTACTAGATATCATAATTGCAACACTCCATTATTTTAGGGATTAGAATGCAAAAATATGCTATTTTTTTGAAGTAGAATGGTGGCCGGTGATAGTGGTTGTCGGCGGTGGTGGTGGCCGGTGATGGTGATTGCCGGCGGCGGTGGTGGCTGATGGTGGTTGGATGAGGGCATTTTTGTCATTAACAAAAGATTGGAAGGATTGGAATTGAGAAGGAATGGACAAATCCACGAGTGAAGGAATTCATGGAATTGAATTCCATTCCTTAGGCAACCAAACAACATGAAGGAATTTGGTCAATTCCTTCCAATTCCACCAGATTCCGGTGGATTCCACCAAATCAAACTCCCCCTAAGGGCTTGTGAGCAATTTAATGAGCTTAATTTGATTCACA
Organism: Centaurea solstitialis; assembly: GCA_030169165.1. Lineage (NCBI taxonomy): Eukaryota > Viridiplantae > Streptophyta > Magnoliopsida > Asterales > Asteraceae > Centaurea > Centaurea solstitialis. The sequence continues at coordinate 52,962,682 of CM058044.1, read as the reverse complement.
ACTTATTTGGTCATCTTTACATAACTACATGGTAGTGGCTTAATGGTATAGAAAGCGGCTTATTCAGTAAGCTTCTAGGGAGAGCCAAGTTGTTTCCAAACCTGCCCCTTTTAAAAGAAAAAGCCTCCCAAACTATACACATGGACAAAATGACATATTAATCTACACAAACAACTTTATTTAACGGAAAACCAACAAAACACTGTCTTTAATAAGAAACTAAAATCCAAGCAGTACAGTTTTGTTGAGAAATTCTCCCTAAAAATACGATTTCATGAGTTGGGTCAAGCATCGACACCTCAGTATAAGATTCTTGAAGGTGAAACATCTCCAACAACTTCTCTAAAATAGCGAAAATAAGACTTCTGTTCTTTAGAGGTGTTTGGATAAGCTTTTTGAGGTCTAGAAGTGCTTTTAGTCAAATGTGCTTATTGACTTATGGTAGTGGGAAAATGAGTTTTTAAGAAAGTATTTGGATTAGCTCTTTTTTTGGAAGGGTGTCCGGGTCAAAGCGTCACTAATCTCCGACAATTTTGGAGGCTAAACATGGCCCCACTTAAATATCCCCAGGCATGCGTACGGGAAGGCTCGAACTCGGTTTGGGCGCTATGAACCCCCAAGTGTTAACCAATCCGCCACAACATTGGAAGACTTGGATTAGCTTTTGTGGTGGTAAAAACCAATAAGTCAATAAGTTGTTTTTTAAGAGAGTGTTTCGCTTAGCTTATCAGTTTTTTTAAAAGCTCTTGTGTCAATTTTCCTCAAAAAGCCAAAACCCTCGTCAAAAAGTCACAAAATTTGACTTTTCAAAAATTGTGTTTCACGCCTTCTCAAAAAGCACTTATGAAAAGTGCTATTGAGTTATCCAAACAAGATTTTTGACTTTGGCTATGTTTGGCAAACTAGCTTATAAGCGAGTTGGTAGCTCATAAGCTAGCTGTCGATTAATAAGCTAGCTTATGAACAAATTATGTTTGACAAAAACTAGCTTATGAGTATGTAAAATGACACAAAATGGTATCTTTAAATTTAATAATTAATATTAATAAGGGTATAATTGGAAAAAGCTTTCAAAAAACTAGTCAAAATAGCGTTTCAAAAAGCTATCTTTTGGTACATGTTTGGATGGACTAGCTTATAAACTAGTTTATTTTTGCCAAACATAGCCTTATTGGCTTTTTGAAAAGCCAATAAGTCAATAAGCACTTTTAAAAATTTTATCCAAACACCATCTAAATTGCTCCAACAGCTTCTCTATATGGTTTTCTAACAGAGAAAACTTGAAAAATCTTTAGATTTAGAGAATTCTCCGTGACCTATGGGAGACAGAAATTACTTTTTATTTATTTCTACCGTTCTGGGTTGAATAATTATTATTTTATATAAATTCTTTAAAAGAAATAAATTTATAGAATATTTTAATAATGCAATAGAAGTTGACATCTCATTTTAGAATCTATTGGAGCTAAATATAAACCTTTTTTTCCTCCTTGAGATTTTGACTTTTGAAATCTATTTTAGAGAAATTAAAGAAAAGCGGTGGGAGAGGTAAAAGTGAATGAAATCGTAAAAACACATTTATGTCCACCAGGTGTTTGTTAAAAGTCCCCAGTGACAGATTCTTGAAGAAACAAAAACCCGAATTGCAGGTTTATTTCCAATGACAAGTAAAACATCAAAACAGCAAAGTAGGATATAGATACAGAACCTTGAAGTAGACGATGCATTTGGTGTTGTCGAATCTTTAACGTCTCTGCTCTGCATCCATCATTTCATTAGCAGAAAAAAGAAAGAAAGCAGCAAGCAGTTACTGATTTAGTTGTGGAATATGGGAAAAAGTTGTATATGTTAGTGATGGATGGGATAAAGGGGAAGTGGGTAACGACAAAGCCGAGATGATGATGATGGAATCGGAGATTTCAATGTCTAATAAATCCAAAGGACCTGATTGTCTTGTAGTTGGAAGACGGCAGAATAATGGAATTTTGATTTTGTGAACAGAAGAATGATATGATTCTTGACTATTGTTCAGAACCTGAAAGGATCCAGTCATTAAACTTTAAAGATTCTTAGAATTTTGTTGGTAAAGAAAAGTTCAAAAAATAATTAGTAATATCGTTTGGGACTTGGGACATGACGGTACAAAACAACACAGGACGCAGTGGCGAATCTAGAACAGAAATCCACGTGGTTCCTACTAAGTTTAGCCGGAAAAAAAATTAAAGTGTCAACTATACTTTTATCGGGTCGGGTCATTAAAGTTAAAAATCAAATATTTACCCAATAGTGATATTTTAAAGTCCTTACAATTGTACTCAACAAAGTCTTATACCTTAAAATATTTGCATAACCATATCTTACTAATACCTTCTAAAATAACTTTCTCAATATTAAAGCTAAATACTCAAAAATTGATCACCCATTTTGTTGCGAGTAGTCGTCTTTATCAACTTCATTGTTGAAAATGCACGTTCCACACTTGATGTTGCAATGAGTAAGATCAAGACAAGTTTCAAGAGAAGAAAAGCCTTTAGAAAGATTATTGCGAAATATAATTGCTCGGTTTGTTCAGATTGGAGATTGAAGGTCGATTGGTTGAAGTCGAAATTGATGAATATTCAGCCATGTGCTTTTTGGTTGAAGTCAATCAAGAGATTAGGCTGTCATTTATTTTTTTTGGATATGTGGGCCAAACTTGAAATTGTTGGGCCTAAACAAAAATAAAATTTTTAAAAATAACAACTTTTGTCATTTATTATTTTGGATATGTGGGCCAGACTTGAAATTGTTGGGCCTAAACAAAAATAAAAATAACAACTTTTGGGGAATTAAGAGATTTGAACCCATGACCTACTTTACACAATAAAGGTTGTTATCCACCACACCACCATTGATTTCATTTGCTTTATGCTACTTAAAAAATATTTAAGGTAGTTCCCCTAAAAAAATTTAGGTAGGTCCCGATTTTTTTCTCTATATAACTTCTAACAAAAATACAAAATTTAGGTAGGTCCCGGGACCTACCTAGCCCCTTCCTAAATTCGCCCTTGACAGGACGTGCCAAAGCTTATTGTCCAACGTTTTGGTGCAGCATGAGATAGAGCAGGAGTTTACTATCCACACTTGGTGCGATATGGGACAAAAAAGAGCAATAAACTTATATATATATATAATTAACACTTGTTTGATATATATAACTTCAATATGATATTTGTTTTAGTGTTTACCACCACTAGTTGTGGTCGCCGCTGCCACGACCGGTAGCCACTATCGGCCACCTCCACCTCCTCTTGTACAACAAACCTCATCCACCATCTCTACAACTACCACGATTACCTACCACCACCGTCTACCACCTATATAACTATCCATCACCACCGCAACTACCACCACCATCGTTGGTCTCTTCCTCCTCCTCTTCCACCACCACCACCACCATTATCCACCATATTCACATTCTCCACAACCACCGACCACCTCCACCTCTACCATAACTATCAACATTGTGAGATTGTGGAAAACCCATGTCAGGGTTGCGTGTATTGACAACAATATAAAGATACAAAAGTTACAAGAGGGTCCCTAAACTATACAATATTTAACACACCCCCGTAGTTTGATCGGGAGGTAAACGAATGTTAAAACTATTTCTAAAATCTAGAAACAAATTCGCAGGTAGACCCTTTGTAAAAATATCAGCATACCGATAGGCGGATGGAACATGCAAAACACGCACATGACCAATCGCAACACGCTCCCTAACAAAATGTAAATCTATATCCACATGCTTGGTTCTCTGGTGCTGAACAGGGTTAGATGCTAGGTACATGGCACTGACATTATCGCAGAAGACAACAGTGGCACGAGAGAGAGGACAACATAACTTGAGGAGGAGATTTCGCAACCAAGCAGTTTCAGCAACTACATTGGCTATCCCCCGGTACTCGGCCTCGGCACTAGAGCGGGAAACAACATGCTGCCGTTTGGGGGACCAAGATACGAGATTGTCACCCAGATAGACACAAAACCCTGAGGTGGACCGACGTGTGTTAGGACAGCCGGCCCAGTCGGCATCCGAATAGGCAACCAAGCGATCAACGGCTGACGCCTTAAGATGAAGACCATGAGACAGAGTACCCTTTAAATACCGTAGGATGCGTTTAAGCGCATTGAGATGCGGAAGACGCGGGTCATGCATAAAGAGACAGACCTGTTGGACGGCATAGGCAATATCAGGACGAGTAAAGGTCAGATACTGCAGGGCACCAGCAAGGCTTCGATATAAGGTGGGATCAGGAACAGGCTCACCATCAACAGCAAGCTTTGTTTTGGTGTCAGCCGGGGTGCTGCAGGGATTGCACGAGACCATATCAGCTCGTGCGAGAATCTCCTGAGCAAAGGCAGATTGAGAAAGAAAGAGTCCGGACTTGCTACGAGACGCAGCAATTCCTAAGAAGAAGGATAACGGACCCAAATCAGACATGGGAAACTCAGAGGATAACTTAGAGATAACCATGGAGATAAGAGTAGGAGAGGAGGCAGTGAGAATAATGTCATCGACATAAAGAAGGAGGTAGATAGTATCAGATCCGCGATGATACGTGAAAAGAGAGGTGTCAGTCTTATTGCTAAGAAAACCTAAAGAGGAGAGGTAGACAGCAAAACGATGATACCACGCACGGGGTGCCTGCTTAAGGCCATAAAGAGCCTTGCGTAGGCGGCAGACATGATCGGGAAAAGAACTGTTTACATAGCTAGGAGGCTGACGCATGTAAACAGTTTCAGTGAGATCACCATGAAGAAAGGCATTTTTAACATCAAGCTGATGAATAGGCCAATTACGGGAGATGGAGATGCTAAGAACCGTGCGAATAGTGGCAGGCTTGACAACGGGACTGAAAGTGTCATCAAAGTCTAGTCCGGGTTGCTGTGAGAAACCCTGAGCAACAAGACGGGCTTTGTAACGCTCAAGACGTCCATTGCTATCAAACTTATGGCGAAACAGCCAACGATTGCCCACGATGTTAGCATCAGAGGGTTTAGGCACCAGATCCCACGTGCAGTTAGAAAGAATGGCAGCCATTTCAGCATCCATGGCGGCCCGCCAATGAGGGTCACACATGGCCTGAGCAGGAGACCGAGGAATGGGAGAGATGTCACTAGTGACCGAAAGGTTGAAGATCTGTTTAGGCTTAAGAGAGCCTGTGCGCGAACGAGTGGTCATCGGATGACTGGAGGTAGCAGTCGAAGCAGGAGGCTGAGAAGGCTCAGCAGAAGGACCAGAAGAAGACGAAGCAGAAGGACCAGCAACCGGCGGATAGGAGGAAGTATCGAACATAGGAGAGAGGGAAGGGAGAGAATCATCAACTTCAAATGCGTCATAGTCTTCCGAGGAGGGACGAGGCTCGAAGTCAGGAAACGGAAAGTGAGTTTCATCAAAGTTGACATGACGGGAGATGATGACCTTTTGCGTGATGAGATCTAAGCAACGATACCCACGATGATCGGTACTAGGACCGAGGTAGACACAGGCAGAGGATCGAGGAGCAAGCTTGTGGGCACTAGTGGGCGAAGTGTTGGGATAGCACAAACACCCAAAAACTCGCAAATGAGAATAGGTAGGAAAGAAACCAAACAATACCTCAAAAGGAGTCTTGTACTGAATGGTGGTGGACGGAAGCAGGTTGAAGGTGTGAACAGAAGAAAGAAGAGCCTCAACCCAGAATTTGGGTGGGAGAGATGCTTGGATGAGGGACGTGCGGAGGGTGTTATTGATGGTGCGAATAGTGCGTTCAGCTTTTCCATTTTGTTGAGACGTATAGGGACAGGAAAAGCGAATTTTGATGCCATGAGTTTTGAGAAAATCCTAGAAGGGTTGGTTGTTAAACTCACGACCGTTATCATATTGGAAAAGCTGAATGTCCGTTTTAAATTGGTTTAGAACATAAGCACGAAACGTTTTAAAAACAGAAAACACCTCAGATTTAGCACGTAAAGGAAACACCCATAAGAAGTGAGAAAAATCATCCAAAAAGAGAACATAATATTTAAAACCACTCAAACTAGTAACAGGTGAAGTCCATAAATCAGAATGAATAAGTTCAAACACACGAGAAGTTTTAGTAGTAGATAAAGAAAAAGGTAAACGACAATGTTTTTCTAACTGACACGCATGACATAAAGTAGAAGTTTGACTAGAGCAAGCAATGAACTTGCACGACACAAGAAACCGGAAGATAGCAGCACCCGGATGACCAAGCCGTCTATGCCAGACGTCAAAGGAGACAGCAACGTTAGCCGAGGCAAGAGCAGACCGAGGTGCGGGAGGGAGAACGGGATAAAGATCATGGTGATCACTGTCGCAACGCTGGAGAAAAGAACCTGTTTTAAGATCCTTCACAGTGAAACCAAACGGATCAAACTCAACAGAAACAGAATTATCTATGGTAAAACGACGAACAGAGATAAGGTTTTTGATTAGTTTATCAGAGACTAAAACATTTTTAAGATGAAGGGGGTGAAGGGAATAGGGTAATGTACATTGACCAATGTATCTAGCAGGAACCATAGCACCATTACCAACCTGTATGAAATTAGAATTACAAGGAGTTAGAGAGTGCATTGTACCTTGATTGAAGGTCATATGCCTGGTTGCACCCGAATCCATGTAAAAATTGTTGTCCTGAGGCGCCTGAACAGACATGGCCTGAAACACAGAAGATAAATCAGTATACTGAGGCTGACTGTACTGAGCGGCATGGCCTCCAAAGGAAGGCGGAGGAAGTGGTGGCACAGGTGTGGGCTGCGGCATGGGCTGACCGTACGGAGACGGAACGGGCTCTGGTGTGGAGACTGATGTTGCCCGTAAAAGTACGGAGATGACGGCACTGGCGGCGGATAAAAGGTATGCGGTGAGGGAGTCTGAGGAGCATTGAACATCGTCGAGGATGGCTGAGGAGCCCCTGTCCCAAAGGAATGCACGGGAGGTGCACCAAGAAGGCCTGGCTGAGCTGGTGGAGCATGAGGAGAAGCCCCAAAGTACGCCTGAGAGTGTCCCTGATTACCTGCAAAAGAGTGAGATCTTGCAGAAACATTAGTATTACCCCCCCTGGAAGCAAAACGCCCATTATTTTTCCCTCTATTAGTTTTATTTTTCGGTTTTCCATTTTGAGCAGAGGAATACAAGGCAGCAGAAGAGGTAAGAGGAGGATCTGGACGGGATTCAATAGACTCTTCACGAGACTCATGAAGAAGAAGCATGTTTTTCGCTTCAAGAAAAGAGGGAAAGGGTTTGGTGTTGGTGATGACATCTACAATGCTGTGATATGAGGGAGGTAACTGACGCAGGATTTGCATGACAAGTTCAACTTCATCAATTTTGGAGTCACAATCAGCCAGAGCATCAGCTAGGTTTTTTAATTGGTGACAAAAATCAGTAATGGACAAGACACCCTTTTTGGTGTTACGAAATTGCTCTTGTAGCTGAAGCATTCGAGACATCTTATTATTTAGAAAGAACTCGTCAAGTTTATCCCAAAGGTCTTTGGCAGTACAGTTATCACTCGAGATGATTTGCAGTAGATTTGCATCACAGGTAGAGTAAAACCAAGATTTGATGCGGGAGTCAATTGCTTCCCAGTCCTCATCATCATCACCGGCAGGTTTAGACTTGCCAGTGATGTGACCGTGGACTTTGGCACCTTTGCACATATCAAGAAAAATTCGACGCCAAAGTTTGTATTTGGAACCGTCGGTGGAAAGTTTAAAACTAAATTGTGAGTAGACATTTGTGAGGGCAAAGACAAGTTGGCTAGCAGTGGGGCTAGTGAGGGTACTGTTTTGTGAGGAGGTCGACATTGCAAGAAAATGAAAAAACAAAAAAGTAAATCTAATAAAGTGCGAGAAAATAGATGAGCGTCAAGCTTAACCGTGGGTAGAGGGATAGTAATGTACCACAAACCCTATACGCAATGGTGGTGATGGTAACCGATTGCAAAACGGTGTTGGGACGCTCGCACGCAATCTGAAAAGAAACAACACCCCTTTTCTTTTTTTTTCTTTTTTTTAAAATATAAATAAGGGCTGGATGGGTTGCTTTTCACAACAAACAGCCAAAAGCAGCCGGCTGTCGTGCGTGTCAGGCGAGCTTGGAATCCGGTGAAGGTCAGGCGAGGAGAATCCGGCGAAGGTCAGGCGAGGAGAATCCGGCGAGAATGACGGCGAGCAACAGAAGCAGATCCGAGATGCAGATCCGGCGAGTGTGAGTCTCGTAATCAGCACGGCGGAGATGGAGGAGGAGGAGACGCGGCAGGCAGGAGGTGGTACGCGACGGCGGCGGTTCGAGCAGAGGGAGGAACGCCGGCGAGTCCAGATACCGGAGAGAAGAACGACGCCGGAGAGAGCGAACAGGGGGGACGACTCCGGCAGAGCTAACGGCGGCGTTGCAGTTGTAAAAAAAACGGAGACGCGCAGAGAAGAACGACGGTGCAGACACCGGAGAGAAGAACGACGCCGGAGAGAGGAATTCCGGCGATGCAGACGGCGGCGGCTGCCGGAGGTAAAAAATTAGGGTTTATCGTAGTAGGCTCGATACCATGTGAGATTGTGGAAAACCCATGTCAGGGTTGCGTGTATTGACAACAATATAAAGATACAAAAGTTACAAGAGGGTCCCTAAATTATACAATATTTAACAAACATCAGTTACATAAAAATCTTATATATATATATATATCTCTGTGTGTGTGTGTGTGTGCGCGCGCGCGCGTGTGTGTGTTTATGTTTATGAAAATTGTGTAATTTTTTTTATAAAATATATATTGTTAAATTTATTTTGTGATATAAAAAATCATCAAATAATTTTTCTGTGGAACTTGTCTAGTTTTGTCCAGCCGAGTCCTAGGCGTACCAAACATAAAACAAACATTTGTTCAGTCATGTCATGTCCTACTCTCTTGTCCTGTCCAGTATTGTCTAGTTCTATCCTCTTCAATCATGTTTGCGTACCAAACGCTACCTAAGGGATATTTTGTCCTAAAAGAGGATCTAAATCATTGATTTCTTTTAATCTTCTAGCTTCCTATAAATTGTTATTTAGAAGGGAATTGAGTTGGTGTATCTTGTTGCATATTATAATTGTATAGATCATCTTATTGTGCATCCATGTCACGACAATTTCCCACGTTAACCTCAATGTTTCACCGGAGCCCAACCCTAAAGTACTAAGCAGTAATTAATGGAATGACAATAAAAGAAAACTAGGGACCGGACCAGTCCAGACTCGAACCAATTGGTACTGACATTTTAAGGGACTAAAAGGCAGGTCCAAAAACTGAACCGTATATACAAGTTCGGTTTCGGTTTCTAAATGGGAAAATTGGTACTAGAACCGAAAATATGAAAATAGATCAAATGTGTATCAAAACCAATCGCAAACCAAAATATCATGGTAAAGTTTCAAATTATTTCAAACCCAATCACAAACAATAAAAATTTCAATAATCAAATGTATGTAAGGGTATTGATGTTTTGATGGTTGTGTAAGGGTTCCAATTTTTTAGAAACTTATGGAGAAGGTTTAAGTAGTTTAGAAGATGATATATCTTGATTAGAAAAATATAAAATTAGTTTATTTAGGATATGCTATACATACTTGTTAGGGTAAAAATCTACAATCGCACGACAACCGACTATAAACGTAAGGTAAATGTTAGGATAATAGTCCTGTATTAAGATAAGGTCCTGAGATAAAACCTAAGAGGACTATCGAACAAAGATCAATAAGCATCGAACGCATACAATAAATAAGACGCACGATGACTATATTGTCGTACGACGATACTAACGAATAACATACAAAGTTTATATGTTTGATGCAGATAAGCTGATTATCATATCTAACAATTGTCCACCTTTGAGGAAATCGGAAATTGAGTACTATGCTATGCTCGTTGAAGTCCATCATTACAATGAGCAAGTCGTAAGTTATGTATCGTTCGACAGCATCAAGATCGACCGTTACAAGCAAGATTCTCGCAGCAGTTACAATCTGGACATTAACTCTCAGCAATACCGTTGGACAGTTACTCTCCGAGCATTAATTGAAGACAATAACGTTGGACGGTTACGATTCAATCATTGATGAGCCACAATACCGTTGGACCGTTATTATCAAGCTACTATAAAAGAAGAATCAAGCCAGCATTGCAACGAACGAAGTCTATCTGAAGCTCACAAGTTCTATAATCATTATTCTTGAGAATCATCTGTAATTTACATTCGATTTCATACGTCTCTCAATTGTAATCGTACGATCAAAGCTGTATACTTGAAGGATATCACCCCTGATTGGTGAACATAGTGCTTTGTCGACTTATTTTTTAGGTCGACCGCAGGTTTTTTCCTCCGTCGTGAGGTTTTTCCTGCGTCATCAAATTATTTGTCTCATTTTACTTTTCCGCACTTATCATTGATTGTAATTTCTTTCTCTCGACGGTTAAGCCTCACACAAAGTTTCTTACGACATCGAGTTGTGTAATTTTTTACATTAACAGTTTGGCGCCCACCGTGGGGCTCCGTTTTGAGAAAAATTTCATTCGGTGAAAAGTGCGCCTTAGTACTAACCTTTTCTTTGAGTTTTCTTTGAGCTATTTGCGCAGGATAATGGATAACGGATTCATAGCATCACTCCAACAACAATTGCAAGAAGCTAACAACGAAATTCAACGTCTTCGAGCTTTGCCAGGACCATCGATATCTATTCCAATGTCTATTCCTCCTCCATATCCTCCTCAACATCTAAGACCACCACCTCGACCACAGTTCAATGCCTCAATGCCATTTTCAACTGTGAACCAACAATACAACAACGTACAACCGTCTTTACCACAGGTTCCACCACCAATACCTCATGGCCCGCCACCTATGCCTCGAGGTCCACCTTCTATGCCTCAAGGAGCACCCATGTTCACGTTCGAGCCTTTTAACAACGTATCCCAACAAATTCCTATTCCTGGTCATATACCCACAGCTGCTAGTTCCACCGTTCATACGACAATACCACCCAGTACCGGAATTTCTTCTAGTTGTATTCCAACAATCCCAATAAACGTTGAAGATCCTCTGAACGTACGACTGAAGTCCCTGGAAGAACAAAATCAAAAATTGTTCGCATTACTCACAAAGCTACCCGGAGCAGCAGTACCCGTCGAAGTCGAACCTAAAACTGGATTTCAGGCTTCACCATTCGTTGATGAATTAGCTCTTGTAGACGTTCCTAAGAAATATACTATACCAGCTTTCGCAACAAAATATTCTGGAATCACAGATCCGGTCGAACATATAGCACAGTACAAGCAACTTATGTGGACAGTTCCTATACCGGCGCAATATCAGGAAGTCTGCATGTGCAAAAGCTTTGGATCAACTTTAACAGGAGCAGCATTACAATGGCTTATTAACCTAAAGCCAAAGAGTATCGGATCATTTGCAGAATTGGTAAATCAATTCACTCGACAATTTGCTAGCAGTCGTAAGATGGAGAAGCAGACCAGCGACCTGTACTATATCGTACAGAAATCTGGAGAAACAATCCGCGACTACTTCAACAGATTCAATGCAGCGATGATTGAAATAAAAAATTGCGACGTGAAAACAGCAATCGAGGCATACAAGCGTGGATTAGAAGATTCCTCTGGATTATATCTGGAATTAACGAAATATCCGCCAGAAAACTTCGACGACGTACGAGCTAGAACACTAGCTTTCATGAGAATAGAAGATGATGCTCTCTTCCGACGAAAGCATTCCGCAGAAAAGAAACCTCTTGGTGCTCAAAAACATGACTTTAAGCATAAAAGAGTAAACAAGATCGGAAATCCTCGATACGAGTCAAAAACTCGACCAAGCAAAGGTACTGTTAAAATACGATATCCAGAGTTATCTACTTACAATTTTGCAGGTACATCAAAAGATTTGGTGGATTCACTACGAAAGATTGATGCAAACGTACGATGGCCAAAGAAATCTGATAAACCAAGCAAGGACAAAGATCAGAACAGATGGTGCGACTTCCACGACGATCATGGTCATACGACGGATGAATGCATCAGTTTAAAGAAGGAGATTTCATATTTGAAATCTAAGGGGCATCTAAAAGGCCTCATCCCAGAAGAACAAGGACGACCAGCGTCACCGGTTCATACAAAAGTCATAAACTGTATCACTGGAGGATCAGAAGTTTGTGGACTTACATATTCAGCTGCAAAGCGACATGCACGAGATGGTCCAAGCGAACATCCTATCCCCGGAGAAGCCAAATCAAAGACAGAAAAAGAGCTCGATGCAATGGCAATCACGTTCGACCAAGACGATACACAGGGGGTCCATCATAAACATCATGACGCTCTAGTCATACAGTTGACAATCGGAAACTGTTCGACTAAGAGAATATTGATTGATGGAGGTAGTTCGGCTAACGTTATTTTTGCAGATACTCTTAAAGTCATGGGAATCGAACGGTCAGAAATCGTACGACGAAGTACTACTCTGATTGGATTCAATGGAGACCCGATGAACACTCTCGGAGAAATCATTTTGCCTGTCTACGCCAAAGGCATCAACAAACAAACAAAGTTCAATATTGTGGACTGCCAATCAGCTTACAATGTTATTCTTGGAAGACCATGGATCCACGAGATGAAAGCAATTCCTTCGACATACCATCAGAAGATCAAATTTCCTTCTCCATGGGGAATTCAAGAAATTGCTAGTGAGAACAAAGTCGCACGAGAATGTTACAAGATTACGATGAAGACAAAGTCGCAGGACATCTAGCAATTACAGAGCCAGGATGAGAGGAAATCGAACGACGATCTTCGGCTAGAAGAAGTCGTCCTTGATCCTGAACATCCTGATCGAAAAGTCTTCGTAGGAGCCTCGCTCCCCCCTGACATAAAAAAATACGATTATATCTTTTTTGCAGGAACATTCAGACTGTTTTGCATGGTCGCACGAAGATATGGTTGGAATAGATCCAAGCATTATATCGCATAAATTGAACGTGGATCCTACGTTCAAACCCATTAAGCAGAAACGTCGCAAGTTCGCGCCTGAAAGAAATAAAGTGATCAACGATGAAGTTGAAAATCTGCTTAAAACAGGGAAGATCCGAGAAGTCAAATATCCAGAATGGTTGGCTAATGTAGTCGTCGTACAAAAGAAGAACGGAAAATGGCGAGTCTGCATTGATTTCACGGATCTAAACAAAGCTTGTCCAAAAGATCCTTTTCCTTTACCTCATATTGACGCCATGGTTGACGCGACAGCAGGACATGAATTGTTGACGTTCATGGACGCATATTCAGGATACAACCAAATATTGATGCATACGGACGACCAGGAGAAGACTGCATTCATGACAGACAAAGGCATATACTGTTACAAAGTTATGCCATTTGGTCTCAAGAATGCAGGATCAACATATCAAAGATTGGTTAACATGATGTTCAAGGAACATCTTGGTCGAACGATGGAAGTTTATATCGACGACATGCTTGTGAAATCAGAACGTTCGATTGATCACGTCGCACATTTAAAGCAATCCTTCGATATCCTACGACAATACAAGATGAAGCTCAATCCAACAAAATGTTCCTTCGGAGTACGAGCAGGAAAATTCTTGGGGTACTTGGTCACGCAACGCGGAATCGAAGCAAGTCCAGAACAAGTCAAAGCTATCGTCGAGATACAATCTCCAAGGAATGTCAAAGAAGTCCAAAAATTAACAGGACGAGTGGCAGCTTTAACCCGATTTATTTCACGATCATCGGATAAATGCCATTTGTTCTACAATGTCCTACGAAAGAATCAAGGCTTCTTGTGGACAGACGAACATGAGAAAGCTTTGCAAGAACTGAAGCAATATATGACATCACCTCCACTGCTGACAAAACCAGTCGAAGGAGAAAGTCTACAGTTGTACTTGGCAGTGAGCAAAAATGCGACAAGTGCAGTACTTGTGCGAGAAGAAGATCAACGACAACAACCAATCTATTATGTCAGCAAATCTTTCCTCGACGCAGAAACCAGGTACACATCAATGGAAAAATTGCTACTAGGTCTTATGACGGCAGCAAAGAAGCTAAGGCATTACTTCGAGTCACATCATATCATTGTTGTGACCAATTATCCACTCAAGACGGTGCTTCGAAAACCAGAATTGACAGGACGACTAGCCAAATGGAGCATTTATCTCAGTGGGTTTGACATTGAGTTTAAACCTAAGACGGCCATCAAATCGCAAGTATTAGCAGATTTTGTGGCAGAATTTTCTCCAGGATTGGAACCCACGACGTGCGACGAAGTTGTGATGATTTCAGACAACCAGCCTTGGATACTCTACGTTGATGGTTCCTCGAACGTACGAGGATGTGGATTAGGTATTGTCTTAAAATCATCACAAGGGGGAAATATAGTGTACTCCGTACGATGCGAATTCAAAGCCACAAACAATGAAGCAGAATATGAAGCTTTGATCGCAGGACTAGATATTGCTCTTAGACTGGGGGCAAAACTGTTGCACGTTCGAAGCGATTCTTTACTGGTCGTAAACCAAGTAAATGGAGATTTTCAAGCAAAAGACTCAAAAATGATGAGTTATCTCAAAGTCGTTAAAGATCGAATCGCACGATTTGAACAGTTCCTGATCGAGCAAATACCAAGAGATCTAAATATGCAAGCGGACGCACTGGCCAATCTGGGATCTGCATTTCATGATCCGTTCATGGAAAATATTCCAATACTTCATCTCACAACACCAACAATTGCGACAAACGATGAAGTACAGATGAACGAAGAAATTTACAATTGGTCGCTCGACATATGGAACTACCTCAAGCACGACCAACTACCTGAAGATAAAATGGAAGCTCGAAAGACAAGGTCGAAAGCTTCAAGATACACAATTTTTGAAGATCAACTTTATCGAAGATCCACGACAGGACTTCTCCTGCGATGCATCACAAGTAAGGTACGAATCAATCAAATTCTCCAAGAGATGCACGACGGAGAATGTGGAAATCACGCAGGGGGCAGAAGTCTTGCTAGTCGAATCTCACGACAAGGTTACTATTGGCCTACTCTACGAGAAGATGCCATAACGTACGTCCAACGATGCGACGTATGTCAAAAACATTCGAGTATGGTCCATCGACCATCTGAACCTTTACATTCTGTTCTAGTTCCATGGCCCTTCATGCGATGGGGAATGGACATCGTGGGAAAATTACCTCCAGCCCCTGGACAAAAAGTTTATCTACTCGTGCTCACCGATTACTTCTCGAAATGGATAGAAGCTGGTGCTTTCTCACAGGTCCGAGATAAAGAAGTCATATCTTTCATTCAGAAAAACATCATTTATAGATTCGGGGTACCAGCTGAAATCATGTGCGACAATGGCTCACAATTTATAAGTGATAAGACTCGTACGTTCTGTGAAAAGCGAGGAATCAAATTAATCACTTCAACTCCGAGATATCCACAATCTAACGGGTTAGCAGAGTCGAGCAACAAAGTCATCATCAATTCAATCCGAAAGAGGTTGAAAGGAGCAAAAGGAAAATGGGTAGATGAATTGCCATCTGTCTTATGGGCAAATCGTACGACACCTAGAGCATCAACTGGACAAACTCCGTATTCTCTGGTATATGGATGCGAAGCAGTCTTGCCAATCGAAGCTCAAATACCAACTGCCAGAAGTCGCACGTATGATCAAAATGCAATAAATTTATCCTACGATCTTGACGCCTTAGAAGAAATCCGAGAAAAAGCACTACGAACGATGGCTGCACAGAAAGGAATTGTCGAAAGACACTTCAACAAAAAGGTAAAGGCAAAAATTTTTCAAGTTGGAGATTATGTCTTACGACATGTGTTTCAAAACACACAAGAGCCAAACGCTGGAAAACTTTCCATCAAATGGGAAGGACCTTACATAATTTCCAAAGTCATTGGAAATGGAGCATACAGACTTACGACTATGGAAGGTATGGAAATCCCACGAAGCTGGAACGCCCATCACCTCAAAAGGTATTATTTCTAAACCTATTTACATACGATTTATTCCTTATCCATTACTGACTTAAGCATCGGAGCGCCGTTGGCTAAGCCAACGGCCATCCCTTAGTCATCCTTTTTCGCAGGTATCGCACGATAAATCGCATGGATCGCACGATTAACGCAAGTATCGCACGACTTAAATGCATGCTTATCGCAGGAATCGCACGACAAAAATCGCATGGATCGCAAGAAAACCGCTATAACGCACGATTATATCGCAAGAGCGCAAGTCAACTCGCCAGTCGCACGAATACTCTCATGAGTACAAAAGAAACGTTTCTATCATAAGTCTAAGGACTTTAAAACAAATGCATGCAAAAATAAAAGCTATAACGCACGATACAGGCTAAAACGCACAGGCTAAAACGCATGATACGAGCTAAAACGCATAAGTTATAATAACACAATAGTGATAACGCACGATATTCAATCAAAATTTCTTTCATTAAACATCTTTTCTGCCTTAAAATGGCAGAATACAAGAAAAGAAAGAAGTTCTACGATTACAAAGATTAAAACTATTCTAAAGGAGCGTTGGTAGCAGGTGGATCTACGACAGGGGCCTCTTCAGTCTCTTCAGGATGCGCAGGAACGGATCCAGAGGTTTCAGGAACCTCCTCCTCGACACCTGCATCCTCGACCTCCGCGGGCTTTTCTTCGTCCAGGCCTTTTAGATCTTCCTCGTCGAGAAGGTCTTCAGAGCCCATCACTTGAACGAAAGAAGCCACCTCGTCCTTTGCCATCTGAGAAGTCACAGTCCCAGCGGCTATTCGTCGCATGACCGCAGTACGTGCGACCACGCGAACTAAGGCGGCGTCATCTTCCAGTTCTTGGATCTTGGACGATAGAGCTTCTTCCCTCTCAGCTTTCTCCCGTCGAACGACCAGCAACTCCTTCTCCAACTCCTTGGTGTGGTCCAAGGCCAACTTCAGCCGTTCTCGCTGTTGAACTTGGAATTGCTCGCTGAGTTTCAGCTTGGATTCCAAGTCCCCAATCTGGACCGACTTGGCATTAACCTCGTCGGACAGTTGGACCAGTTTCTTTTTGGCCTTGTCGGCCTCTTTCCTGGCCACCTTGGCATCATTCTGGTTCGACGCTATCTCCTCCTTGATTTTAGCCATCCGAGTATGGAGGCTAAGACTGGTTTGGAGAGCCTACAAGAAGAAAAAAGAGAAAGTTAGAAGCTGTACAAGAAAAATAAAAATAAAATCGTACGACAGGGACTTACCAAGAAGGAGATACCCGCGATGGAGGCATCAAGGTCTTCGATGTCGGCCTCCTCCATACGCGCCTTCTGAGCAGGGACGTGAAACTGCTCCAGGACAGGGAAAGTGGCCGCCGTCCTGATCACATCGTCCACCATGAAGTCAGAAGGAATCTGAATCGTCATGGTCGTAAGACCAGACCCCTCTTTCTCCTTGCCCTTGTCGACCTTCGACACAGGTTGGCTGGACGCACCCTCTCCCTTTGCAGGAGGGGCGAAGCTAAGAGGGATAGCCTCTATCCCACCTTCAGCCTTTCGCTTGGCATCCTTAGGTGGGGTATCCAAGAAACGTACGACGATCGCGTACGTTTAGCCACTAAACCCTCTTGGGCCGCAGCCTTCCTTTTGGCAGCACGAGCAGCTGCTTCCATCGTCGACGCCTTCTTAGAAGCTGAGCCTACACAAAAGAGAAAAATCAGAATCTAAAAAAGATTACTACAAACTTTAACAATAACGTAAGATACTTACCTTCCATCTCTGCCTCTTCGATCACCTGCACCTCAGGTTCAACGTCACTTTCGTCACCGCCCTTCGATGTCCTATACGTGCGATCCGTCACACTATAGCTGAGGAAGTGCGAGATCAACTCGGTCGACTCTTCGGTAGTCTCGAACGTAAAGCTGATAGCTGCGAAAAGAAAAACATACGATTAGTATTGAAAAATAAATAAAAGCACAATAATGAGTAACGAACGTCCAAATTACCATTGGAATTCCATTCAGGAACAACCCAAGACTCATCAGCGACCGAAGACGTCTGGACGAAGACGTAACGAGACTTCCACCCTCGATCATTCACTTGCGTGCGATGAACAAGCATGGTGTCATTCCTACCCTTAGGAAACAACCCATAACGGTTGTAGGGCAGTTTCGTCACGTTGTAGGCAGAAAGAAGGTCGTCTACAGAGAAGGCACGACGACCCCAATCCTTGGTCACCCGTTCGATTACCAGGATGACGCGCCAGAACTGGGGCATCAACTGTCCCGGAGACAAACTAAAGCGAGTCATGAACGCCCTCGCCAATGGAGAGTAAGGCCATCAAAATCCGATCTTAAACGGATATTCGAACAGGGCAAAGAACCCCGTCGGAGTATCCGCCGGCCGGATCTCTCCGGCTACTCTTATTTGAGCACCCTCTGGTAACCCTGCCAGTTCCCTCAACTCTCCTACTTCTAGACTTTCCGTAATCGAACTCCTAACTTCCGACGACATAATGAACTCTAGTCGACCTAAACTATTTCTCAAACGGATTAACCTAAGATTATCTAAACCTCTATTACTCTTATTTGCTATTGATTTCAGACGCATGAAACAGGGAAGAAGAAGGTACCTTATAAAGCCTAGTCGCACGAAATCTTTGCCAAAAATAGTCGGATTACGATCTTGTGAATCGGAACGAAAATTAGAGAAGATTTTGTAAAATCTTTCCTTCCTCTGAATACTTATATTTATAGCAACTAAATCATACGAGTAATCCAAGATAATCACGCCACGAATCAACAGTTAGCCGTTAGAAAGACACGCGTCCAGGATAACGGCTAGATAACGGCTATTTTCTCAACGATAATTCGACCGTTTACCAACGTATTTTTACTCTTTGTCCAGCGAATTAAAGATTTAGATAAAATTAGAATTATTTTCTAAATCTTGGGGGCAAATTGTTAGGGTAAAAATCTACAATCGCACGACAACCGACTATAAACGTAAGGTAAATGTTAGGACAATAGTCCTGTATTAAGATAAGGTCCTGAGATAAAACCTAAGAGGACTATCGAACAAAGATCAATAAGCATCGAACGCATACAATAAATAAGACACACGATGACTATATTGTCGTACGACGATACTAACGAATAACATACAAAGTTTATATGTTTGATGCAGATAAGCTGATTATCATATCTAACAATTGTCCACCTTTGAGGAAATCGGAAATTGAGTACTATGCTATGCTCGTTGAAGTCCATCATTACAATGAGCAAGTCGTAAGTTATGTATCGTTCGACAGCATCAAGATCGACCGTTACAAGCAAGATTCTCGCAGCAGTTACAATCTGGACATTAACTCTCAGCAATACCGTTGGACAGTTACTCTCCGAGCATTAATTGAAGACAATAACGTTGGACGGTTACGATTCAATCATTGATGAGCCACAATACCGTTGGACCGTTATTATCAAGCTACTATAAAAGAAGAATCAAGCCAGCATTGCAACGAACGAAGTCTATCTGAAGCTCACAAGTTCTATAATCATTATTCTTGAGAATCATCTGTAATTTACATTCGATTTCATACGTCTCTCAATTGTAATCGTACGATCAAAGCTGTATACTTGAAGGATATCACCCCTGATTGGTGAACATAGTGCTTTGTCGACTTATTTTTTAGGTCGACCGCAGGTTTTTTTCCTCCGTCGTGAGGTTTTTCCTGCGTCATCAAATTATTTGTCTCATTTTACTTTTCCGCACTTATCATTGATTGTAATTTCTTTCTCTCGACGGTTAAGCCTCACACAAAGTTTCTTACGACATCGAGTTGTGTAATTTTTTACATTAACAATACTTAAGAAATTTGAATAAAAGATTGTCTCTTATTATTACAATTAGGTTTCAGGATTTTTTAGAAAAATCCTAATACCGAAAACCAATTTTGTTTAATACATGGAACCGAAAACCAAACCAAATACGTGGTACTAGTTCGGGTTCGAGAAGGTACTGCTTTGGTCCTAGTTCAATTCAAAAAAATGGTACTCGTGGCTCAACCCTAAAAGAATTTGTTTGATTTTATAATATAATGGGCCATTACCACTAGAGCAATGCTATTGGCACCCATATTAATGTCAAAATTAGGTCATTCATACATTGCAATGTAAAAACAATGGTTTTGATGTTTGATGTGTCCAAAGAGAAAATCACTATAAAGGGGTGTGCTTAGCAATATATAGGGGTGTAAAGCCCTATATTGTATTTATTTTAAAGTAACAAATACGACTTTCATTCGTTTTCCCCTACCACAAAAGCCCAAATTTTCGTTTATGATTTGATTGGGGAACGAAACTTGATTCTATATTCATTCGTCATTTTTATTTTCATCTTACTGTATGAACCAAACACCATCTAAATAATTACGAGAGAGAAATTTGGGAATGAGTATAAAATGACAGAGAATGAGTTTTTATTCCCATAATCTAATCAGGAATGAAAATTTGAGAAACTGAGAAAATAAATTATTATGTTATGTTATATAAAATCAAACGGTTTCTTTTTTTTTCTTTCCCACTAATTACTGCTTAATAACTCTAATTAAACACCCCTTAAGAACTATTGATTAAAAAAAAAAACTATATGGTTCATGTTAGAGCTTTTGAAAAGTCACTAAGGTAGAAGTGACTTTTGAAGTGAGTAAACTTGCTTGGAGAGTAGAGATGGCCAAACCGACCGGTTATAACCGGACCGGTCAGTTAACTGATAACCGGACCGACTCTTAAGCGGTTTAACCGGTCAGTCAACCGGTCCACACCACCAGTTACGATTTTTGGCGTATTTCCCTTAACCGGTTATAACCGGAACCGGAACCGCTTACGTAACTGAACTGGAACCGGTTACGTAACCGAACCGGAACCGGTTATAACGGGGACCGATTTTTTTCAAATTACTAGTCGTTGGGAGAGACGTCAGGTGACAGTTAGGCTTCGTTTTTGACCGTTATTTTGGCCAATTTTACCTAACCAACTTACGAAAAACGCAAAAAACGCAAAATTCTCGCTATAATTCGTGATTTGGTGTTCTCGACTCGTATTCGTTTTTGCATGTTCTACTCTCTCAACTCTCTCTCTCTCTATTCTAAATTTCTAATCTTTCAAGTTCCAAAATGGCCGACAACGAACAACACGAGGTCCCCAGTCCTAACGACCAAATTGCAGATATAATTTGTGAGTCCGATAATCAACAAGGATGCAATATAATGGATCAATGCAAGCTATTACAAGTGTTAGTAATGCTCAAACAATGATAATCAAGCAAATATGCAATATAGATGAAGAACACGATAATACGACAAAGCATATAACAAAAGTTGTCAGTTGCAAGATTATTATTAAACGTTAACTATCGACCCTATTTATAGAGCCGAAGTTACAAAACAACCCCTAGAGTCTATGACTCTTTTAAGAGGCGCACAAAAGTATTGTTTTAATTCTAACTATTACAAACGTTTCAAAAGACGCCCCTGACTTCTTTACAAACAAACTAGTCAGGTTCTAACAATCTCCCCCTTTGGGAAGAAGTCAGAAAGGCGGCGGATACTTCAAGGCTGGTTCCCACTGCGAGAGCTGCAGGTACTCTTCCCATTCGCGGATCGATCTCGTACGGAGCTCCATCGCAGTCTCAACTCTTCTCAGCATCAGTCTTTCCTTCAGCTTGACCTCGATCAGATTCAGGGCCTCGTTCAGCTTTCTCTTCCACTGAGTACCCTTGTACATTGGCATATTCTCCTCCATCAGACGACGCTTCATTCCGTTGTGGACATACAGAAGAGTGCCGTCACAGAAGCTAGACAGCTCACTGAAACGCATGAATCTCCGCTGGTTCTTCCTGAAGGTGATATACACAACACCATGCTCTGGGAGTTCCGTTGGGAAGTAGGGCATGTATTGGTCAAGAAGATTGGCCTCCAGGTTGGGACGCAGCAGATTCACCTTCTGCTGTTTGCTTTCAATCGCCATCTGATAGTCAGTGAGATGCGCGAGATTGATCGTGTGGCGTACATACCTCTTGAGGACTTCCAGACTGTCTCTGAAGTAGTCTGGTTTCAGAATCGGGCCCTCAAGGTGTCTGATGAGTGTAAGGAGATCATCGAGATCAATACTGTCCAGATCGGCTTCTGTGAACATGTAGTCTCGGAGGTTCCCGTCGGGCTTGCCTGGGTTGTACATCCGCACGTGGAACTCAAGGAATAGCTGGTGTCCGAATTTGTAAGGTCGGACGTCAGTTACCTTGGTGAACCGGTGCTTCTTTCTGATCTGCCCATGCTCGCTCCAGCTGAGCTTCCTCTGGTAGATGTACGCGGTACGGCGGCGACGCTTCTTGACATGAGACAGGCCGAAGAAGACCTTCTTGGACCACGTGAAGAGGCGTTCCTGTTGGAAGATCCGTGTGAAGGATTCCTCCAGGAAGGGCCTGAATATGACTATGTGGTTCCAACCCAGTCTGATCGGCTGCTGAGCTGTGAATGCTTCGGGCGTCTGTACCGTAGGGAGAAAGGCGTCGTACTCCGCACTAGAAACAGTGTCGTCTGATCTCTTCCAAAACCGAAGGCTCTGGGCATGCTGGTTCAGGATCTTCCTTCCCTCGTCAGAGATACGAAGGTCGGAAGGATCCAACGGTGCGGTGTTTGGATCGATCAGATCTATGGCAGGAGTCACCTTCTCGTGAGGAAACTGGACGTTCGTACCCACAGGGATAGCCTCGTACCTCCAGTTCGCGGCTTCTTCCGGTATGTCTTCGTCGGAATCATCGTTCACAGGATCCGTGGGACGATCAGTAGGCTCTGCAAGATTGGCAGGCTGATCTGCTGGTGGAGCGGTGTCGGCCGGTGTATCATCGGCTGCGGTTCCGGAGCCGGAGGGGAGGTCTAGGCGAGCCCTCTTAGACGGTCCCTCCCCCTCATGAGGATTGGCGGCGTCGTCCAGATCATCATGTCCGCGTTTGGAGGGTTGAGCCTGAGACCTGCAAGTTGCCTCAAGCTCGCGGACCCTCCGCAATGCAATCTCCAGCTGCATATCCCTGGTGGCGACCAGCTGCTTGTACTGATCCACCTGTCTCTGAAGGGCATCGTTCTAAGTGGTGAGCTGAGCGATGACGATCTGGTGCTCAGCTTCAGAGACAAAGCCGGGAATCTCCTCAGCTAGTGGTGGTGGTTGGAGACGGAGGACGGGAGTAGGAGAGCGGCTCGAATCGCCGAAAGACGGGCGCTCCCCTTCCTGGAATTTGCCCTTGATGAAGCGTTTGGCTTCATCCAGCTCCCTCTGACGGTCCTCGTCCGCCTTTCGCAGTGCTTCGATCTCGGCTCGACGGGCTTGGTCTTCCTTTTCCTTTTCAGCAAAGGCCCTTTCAATGGCCGCCAGTCTTCTATCTTTCACCGCGTCGGCCTTCTCAATGGCTTCCAACCTGCTTTGGACAGCTTTAAGGATGCCGTCCGAATCCCTGGGTTCCAATCCCGAAAGGGTCAACACCGGTTCATTTGCGAAACCGGTGGACAGGGAAAGCCCCGCAAAGGTGCTCCCCTGGCCCGCGCTGACGACTGGTGTGGCGTCAAGTGCAGCGGGGCCTCGAGTGGAAGTCGCCAGATGTGTACCTAGGGGCTCTAGGACTCTATGTGACATGAAAGACGGCGAGTGCTGGGGATGAGCAACTCTTGTTTCAACGCCGATCGACTCCAAGCGAGTGAACGATGGAATAGGTGGTAAAGCCCCGTGTTCTGATGAAACGACCACCTGTTGGGAGGTGGTCGAGTGGATGGCTTGGGTGTGCAGTTGCGTTGGTTGGCTGCCAACGACTTGACTACTCGGCATTGGCCGAGTAGCATCAGTGTGGGATGCCTCTGTGGAGGACAGACTCTTGGCTGGTTGGGTTCCCGTTTCTGGCTGCCTAGGTTGGGCCACTTCAACTTCGGCCTCTTCTTGGGCTTCTAACGCCTCTTCAACCTGTTGGGCCTCTTCTCCTTCGGCCTCTTGAATGACCGGACCCTGGCTTTCACCCTCGAAGCCTTCACTACCCGCTCCTATCTGCATCCAAGACTCGCTCTGAGCCTGTTCAGCGACCTCAGTGTTCAACGTTCGGTCTTCCGTCCCGGAGTAATCAAGCAGTTGGACGGAGTCGCTCTCGTTGAAGGAGGAAGTGGAGACATCATCATCAAAGGCCTTGCCTTTACCTTTCCCTTTTCCCTTGCCTTTTCCTTTTCCTTTGCCCGTGCCTCTCCCAGGCCTTCCTCCGGATCCGAGTCTGGTGGCGTCGTGTCAGACGAGCTACTATCTGGATCACCAGATGGATCCGTCGGGAGTCTAGATGTGGTGGCCTGAGGAGGCGGTGAAGTATGGGCTGGTTCTTCTTCTGGCGATGCAGCAGTGAGGTCTTTTGCTGAGCCAGATGGAGTAGATCCCGAGGCGTCCTTCGGAGTAGATGGTTCCTGAATCTCCGGGACTCGGGGACAGTAGGGAGTCCTGGAAGCCGAGTCGTGGATCTACGTTGTGGAACGTACTCCTTCACCCGCGGAGTTGGCAACAGAGGATCTTCGTGCATTCGTTGGCGAAGACGTCTCAGCCTTTCTTCTCGAGTCTGCGGAAGGTCGGAAGATGTAGAAGCAGACGCAGCGTGAGCGGTGGCAGATCTTCGGACTATACTACCCACGTTTTCCCTCACGTCAACGCTCATCACGTTACCCGAGCCAGAGGCCCCCCCAGTGGGACCCCGGCGCCTCGGACGTAAGGCCCGAGGACTAGAAGGGACGGGTTGCGCACCCTGGGCAGGACCTTCCGGTTCTGGAGGGTCCATAGGTGCGTCTCCTAGACCTAAGTGTATCCTATATCTTACCACACTTGGAGCCCGCTGGTCTAGAGCGTCGAGGACGTGCGTAGGGATCGGCATCTCGTACTGGTCGTCGGTGTAGTCTCGCTTGGCTAACCAGCTGATCTTCTTCGGCTTGATGACTGGATGACCGGAACGGCGAGGGATCTCCTGATTACGGTTCATATGGTCTCGGATGATGAGACCATAGAATCGCAACCAAGGGATTGAGTTGTGTCGGGTGCGTTCCCGAGTCGTCAAGTCTTTGGTGATGTCAAGCCACAGCTGGGACGCGATGTCGATGCGGCGTCCGTAGGCGACAGAATGATAGATATGCCAGAATGAGGTCGTCGCCCTGTCGACTCCTTTCGTCTTGGAGGAGAGGCACCTGTTCATGATGTTGAAAAGTTGAGCCCAGATCGGTGGTAACATGCTTGTGGTGATCTGCGACACGCCGTTCACGTCCTCGGTGACCCCGAGAGCTAGGATTTCGCTCATCAAATGGGGCCCGAGACCAGTTCGTCGAACTCCAGGTGTCCGCCATCAGTGGCGGCAGGGAGGCGAAGGATTCGGCGGACGTCCTCCATAGTGATGACCAGTTCGGTGTGATCCACTCGACCAATGATCGAGAAGACACCGAACCGGGTGTCTAGAACAGCTGTCTTCCAGAACTGCTGGAGGTATATTCCCGGTACCTCTGCAGTGGCCGTCACGGCGTAAGCAAGTGGATGAGCGCGAAGGATCTCCCTTACGATGGTGTGCTGCACCCGGACAGAAGATAGGTTCACATACTCGTTGTTCTGAAGTATGCGAACGATGTCCTCAGGAGCGATCAGAGCTCGGTCAGCCTCTGGATCGATCGGGGAAGAAGGACGTTGTCTCTGGTTTGCCATTTCTGACATAGACAGATAAAGATTTTAAAAGTTAGTCTCTTCTTAACTCTAATCATGTATTCTGACGAAATTTCGGCAGAGTTTCGATTAGTTGCGAGTCAGTTTATCGAAGATTCCCGAGGGAATCTTTTAAAACTGAGTCGAATTAGTGAGATGATTTTCCGCGAAACTCATGTCGAGAATTAAAAACGACCCGAAACTGGATTTGAAACCGCAGATCCAAGACCGGCTTAGAACGCGAGTCGGTCTATGGACAAATCCCGTAAGGTGATTTGTTAAGAACGACTCTTCCAAAAAGCCAAGTCCCGAATCGGGGGTTTGAAGTCCCGAATCGGGGGTGGTGTCAAGAACACATTACTATACAATTCAGAAGTCCCGAATCGGGATATGTAAGTCTAAAATCCCGAATCGGGAGTTTACACAATCAACAGATATAATATCCTAATTCCCGAATCGGGGGTTGCATACGAATAGAACTATGTATTAAAAGAGTCCCGATACGGGAGATGAGATAAACAAACAAAAGTCCCGAATCGGGAGATTAAAAATCCCGAATCGGGAAATCCAAAATCCCGATACATGCATATGGATGAGTCCCGCATCAAGAACACTTGGAGTCCCGATTCGGGACTCCGACGAACCAGACGGGACTGTTGGTATTCTGGTCACCAAATCGATCCAAAAACGATTCTAATCAGTCCTAAACAACTAAACAAGTTCTATTAAGTACATTATTGATTTAAACAAGTTTAGGAACATGAACGGATCAATCTAACGTCCCGAAACTCGAATCCAAGGATCTTGGAGTTTCGGTTTTACCCGAAAACTTTAGGCTTCAATCCGAACAATAAACGACGTAGTTTAGATGAATCTGAATACATTAAGTCGTTAGAAATCTTACCAGGATCGTAAAGATGTAGTCGGATCGTCGAACGGATCGATAACGAACGCTCGGGGAAGCCGGGAAGTCGATGGGTCGAACGGGTGTTCTTCGTGTTCTTGATCGTCAGAGAAAACTGATAAGTGGTTTGAAAATTTGAAAGTGATAACTGAATTCAGTTATCAACTCCCGCTTTTATAATTTTGATAACTTATCAGGTTTTTTGAAAATTTTATCTGATAACTGCTCTCACAGATCACGACTATCACGAAATGACCGAATGAACCCCGAACTTATGGTTTGAAAGAATTTCAAAACTTCCCCTGAACTTGTGGTTTTCAAAAGTTTGCAAAAACGATCCCTGAACATTGAAGTTTTGGAGACTGGCAGAACTGGTCCCTGAACTAGTCAGAATTGGAACCTGTCCCTTCCAGTCCCTTAACTTAACAAGTTCATAGAATGTACAAGTTCAGCCCCTGGACTTTTATTGAAACGACTAACCTGGAAATTTCTGAGATCGGATTTATCACTGGTTCTGACACGAATGGACAGAAGTTTTATTTTGAATCCCGGGTCCTGAACTGAAGTATTCAGAAGCCGTATATCGGTTCTACAACCTGCAAGAAATTTAGGAATGGTATCCAGTGCAGATTGGATCCGAAAGAGTTAGATTTAAACAACATTAATACAAAAGCTCCCCCTAGATATATGCGACACAGGAGCTCCCCCTACACACATGCATATATTTAAACGACTGGCTCCCCCTAGAAATCTGCCAGGGGATCTAGCATGCCCAGTTTACTAAGTAAATAGTAATGGCGCTTCTCGTCAAAAGCTTTAGTGAACAGGTCAGCTATCTGACATTCACTTTCAACGAAAAATAGTTCAACGTTACCTTTCTCGACGTGATCTTTGATGAAGTGATACCGGATATCGATATGTTTCGTCCGAGAGTGTTGAACTGGATTTGCCGCAATCTGTATGGCACTGCTAGAATCACAGTAAATCGGAATCCGATGCATGGTGTAGCCATAGTCCGCCAGTTGAATTTTCATCCAAAGAACCTGTGAACAACAACACGCTGCAGCGACATATTCTGCCTCAGCTGTTGAAAGGGATACACAGTTCTGTTTCCTCGAGGACCAACTTACTAACTTGGCCCCTAGAAACTGGCAGGCTCCTGACGTGCTCTTCCTGTTTAACTTACAGCCTGCATGATCTGAATCTGTAAAAGCTGTTAGTTCAAAACCAGAATCCTTAGGGTACCAAAGGCCAAAATTAGGTGTGCCCTTCAGGTACTTAAGGATTCTCTTGACAGCCCCGAGATGAGATTCTCGAGGGTCGCACTGAAAGCGAGCACATACACACGTGGCAAACATAATGTCGGGTCTACTTGCCGTGAGATAAAGCAAAGAACCAATGATCGCACGATACACTTTTTGGTCAACCGGATTACCAGACGTATCTGCATCCAGTTGGAATGACGTGGACATTGGAGTTGAAGCAGACTTAGGTCCAGTAAAGTCAAAGCGTTTTAAAATGTCAAGAGTATATTTGGACTGGTTTATAAAAATCCCTTGCGGGGTTTGACGGACTTGAAGTCCCAAGAAAAACGTAAGTTCGCCCATCATACTCATTTGAAATCTGGACTTCATTATCTGCTCAAACTCTGTGCAAGACTTAGGGTTTGTAGATGCAAAGATGATATCATCCACGTATATCTGCACTACAGTCAAATGATTACCTGACCTTCGAGAAAACAGGGTAGGATCGATAGTACCCTTTTTGTATCCGGACCCAAGCAAGTAAATGGTAAGAGTTTCATACGAGGCACGAGGTGCTTGCTTTAATCCGTAAAGTGCTTTGTCGAGCACGTAAACGTGTTCCGGGTACTTGGGATCAACAAATCCCTCAGGTTGCTCAACATATACTACTTCTTGAAGTTCTCCGTTCAGGAACGCGCACTTGATGTCCATCTAGAAGACCTTCATGTTCTTGTGAGCTGCATACGCAAGAAAAATCCTGATGGCCTCGATTCTAGCCACCGGAGCGAATGTCTCGTCGTAGTCGATGCCTTCCTGTTGACGGTATCCCTTGGCGACCAGACGAGCCTTATTACGGATAATAAGATCGTTTTCATCTTTCTTGTTGTGGAAGATCCACCTCAAGTCAATGATTCTTATTTTTCTTGGTCTTTCAACAAGGCGCCAAACTCTGTTTCTCTCGAATTCAGCAAGCTCATCCTGCATGGCCCTTACCCAGTCAGGATCAGAAAGAGCGTCCTGGGTCTTGGTTGGTTCAAATTGACTCAGGAAGCCGCCGAAAAGGATCAGTTTTCATCTTTCTTTGAAGAGCGAGTTGTCACTGGAGCAGATGGACTACCGATGATGTTGGTAGTGGAATGGCTTCTGGTCCACTTTCTGGAATGGGGAATAGGATCGTATTCCATGTTGTTTCTTGAGTCATTCTCATCCCGAATGGCGGAGGAGAGTAGACTAGCATCCGGATCAGTATTCAACACAGTCTCCGGACGGGGTTCACGAACCACTTCAGCATAAGTTCTGGATGGAGAAGGTGGCGGAACAACTTCAGGAATTGGTGCAAGAACAGTGGACACTGTCTGTTCTCGGACCGCTTCGACTGCAGTTTCAGGAGAGGGTTGTGTTGAAGAGAGCTTAGAGGGGGAGAGAACAGTCTCCTCATTCAAGGTGTTGGAAGAGGATTCTGTTTCTGTGATAGGGTTAAGTACAGACATCGGTTCTACAGAGTCAGAGGAGGTTTCCTACAGCGGTAGAACAGGATGTGCTCTCATTTACGAATGCATCTGCGGATATGGTTGTTGATGAAGGAATGGAATGATCAGCAGGAGCAGGAACAATGATTGGACCAACGAGGGTCGTTAGATCAAATTCTGCTAAGTCAACAAAATCAAATCCAAGCGAGTCAGTAGGAACAGTTGTGCTTGGTGGTGAAACAGTGTGCAATTCAGGGAAGACAGAACTATCTGAACTAGGGCTGGCACTAGAATACATCTCAGTCTCAGAGAAGTCAACGTACCGACTCTCAAAGATGGATCGGGTCCGTTTGTTGTAAACACGGTAAGTCGCTGAGTTATGTGAGTATCCAATGAAGATAGACTCATCCGACTTAGCGTCAAACTTTCCCAGATCATCTCTGTTGTTCAGAAGATAGCATACACAACCGAAAACTCTAAAGAATCTAATATTCGGCTTACGCTTGTTGACCATTTCGTACGCGGTTTTACCAGTCCGCTTAACGATTAGAGTCCTGTTCTGAGTGTAACAGGCAGTTGATACAGCTTCAGCCCACAGGGATAGAGGTACACCAGAATGTGCTATCATGGATCTAGCAACTTCGACCAACGTACGGTTCTTCCTTTCTACGATTCCGTTTTGCTGGGGAGTACGTACAGCAGAGAAGTTGTGAGAGATGCCCACTTCTTCAAGGAAAGACTGGAGTTTCACATTCCGAAACTCTGTACCGTTGTCGCTTCTCAGTTTCTTCACCTGATGACCCAAGAGGACTTGGATTCGTTTGATGAAGGCGATGATTAGATCTGCAGCGTCAGATTTGGCTCTAAGGAATTCGAGCCATGTGTACCGAGAGTATTCATCGACAAGTACAAGCATATATTTCTTGCGTGCAAGACTTTCGACTCTCATCAGTCCACAGAGATCCATATGCAGCATGTCAAGGGGATGGTGACAGTTTGTCTCCATCTTTGGAGGATGCGAACTCTTCTTCATTTTCCCTTTCTCACAGGCTGAGCATAGGGTGTCTTTAGATAGTCGCGTCTCCGGTAGACCATTGACAAGGTGTTTAGATACGAGCTTGTTCATATCCCTGAAGTTCTGATGAGACAGACGCTGATGCCACAGCCAGCTTTCTTCCTTCGTTGCTTTTGCGAGAAATACCACTGTTTCCAGTTGTTGAGGAACAGCATAAAACATTGTGGTATATAGGTGACCGTTCCTTCGAGCGCGTAGAATCACGTTCCCATCCTCGTCTTCAATGTTGCTCCCGAGAATGAATGTCTTTACAAGATATCCTCCATCACAGAATTGGCTTGAACTGAGTAGGTTAAATGGCAGTCCTTCAACATAGCGCACATTCTTTATGACGTGTTCTCCATTCGTCATGCTTCCATATCCAATGATCGGTAGACGTCTCTTGTCTACAAGCTTGACAAAGCCTTCAGCTCTAACGACGTAGTCGAAGAGGATGTTGCGCTGCCCAGTCACATGTCTGAAGGCTCCTGAATCAAAGTACCACATGTGACTGCCCTGCAAGACGCAAGATCAAAGTTGTTTAGGAACCCATTGCCACATGGGTGTCCTACCGTTAGAAACAGATAAAGCAACCGGTGAAGTATCCTTTTCAGATTTCTCTTTAGGCTTAGGAGACTTCACAGGAGGCAAAGCACTTTGCTTTGTCATTTTCTCTTTTCTTTCCCGGTGAGGACTACCTGATTTACTATAAGCATTTGCATTACCAGGCATATCAACACGCATGTAATTATCAAACAAAGAACATATATGATTTTTGAAAGCTGTAAGATTATCAGAATTCGCTGAGCGATTAAAGTGTACAGACTTTGATTTCATGCTTGAATTACAACTAGGTGGGTTGTAGCCAAGACCAGTATGATCATGACCACCCCATTTAGGGAAAGCATTAAAAGAGTTCTTCTTCTTCCGATATCTCCTTCTTCGTGGCTTCACATTCGCAGTTCCATCACCTGTCCTCGCATCTGCATGAAAAGCAAGTTGTGAGTTGGGTGACGGCTTAACTAGAATGGATTGACCACCTTTGAAATTAGCGGTGGTTTGACAAACTGATTTTGACATTTTCAAAGGTTGTTTGGGTTTGGAGTTCTCACCCACATCAAATGAACTAGAATGAAAGTCTAGTCCCTTAATGGGTTTCACCAAGCTACTTGTATTTGTAGATTTTGAATTCTCTGTCTGTGTTACTGTGGGTGTGTGCGGCTTAACTGACTTCCCTTTGTCAGTACCAGCACATGTTCTACCTTCAGTGTTTATCACAGACACTGATGCAAGTGGCTCAGGAGAACTGATTTGCTTTACAGCGGGTGCCTTTGGCAAAACAGGTTTTCTTGGAATATATCCTGAAGGAGGATCATCAGCGTCCAAAAACACCTTCACATCATACACAACATTAGGATCTAATACTAGTTTAGGTTTGGTTGACCTAAAGTCTGAGCTGCAGGTACAAGAATCCCAAGAGTCAGATTCTTCTAAGAAGGACACCCGTCTTTTCAACTGATTGATTTGACAACATTGATTTGCGAAAGTTTGACCAAACATCAGTTCCTTTTCATAAAAGAAGTCCTTTTCCATTGTGCTATTAATACATTGGACAACTAGTTGTGTTTGGAGATCCGCAAATTTGTTTTTAAAACATGAGCAAGAAGACTCTGCGATCTCACATTGGGTTGACATATTAATCCTTTCGGCATTTGCCTCATGATAACTATGTTCCAATGATTTGATATGGCTGTCTTTTTCAGAAAGAATCGACTCAAAGTTCTTTATCTTATGGCGACAGGCATCAAGTTCTACGGCTTTGGACCTAAGATGGAACATCTCTTTTTCTATACACACAGGGGCAGGAGGCTGTGTTGCGGAAACATCCAAAGGTTGGATAACATCAGCGTCCTCGGATGTATCTATCTCCCTAGTGTCATAGCTGAAGTTTAAGTCCTCATAGTTGATGGGTGGCATTGCTACCTTAGGTGTCCTAGCTTTGATGCCTTCCCAGCTAGTGAAAGTATTCTCTGGATTACTAGCAGGGGTAAAGATGGGACCTTTTGCTATAGGACTAGAAGGTGGACTACTGGTTGAACTATTGGCAGGACTGGTGGTAAAAGATACGGCTTTACCATCTATTATCTCAGTAAAGGTCACAGTCTGCATCACATAGTTGTCATTGTCTTGTCCTTTGACTGACCTAGGTTCAGGTTTGGAAGCACTCATACTGTCAAAGTTGTATAGATGTGCAGGTGCTTTTTCAAGAATGCTTTTCTCTGAATGTCCCAACCCAGGTTTGGCTTGATAAAAGGGATGTTGAGTGGTTTGCTTGGTAAGTAGACTCAAGGTATGTTCAGATTGTCCTCTCTTTAAATTATTTTCCTCAAGCTCTTCGATTTTTACAAATAATTTTGTTCTTTCCAAGGAAAGAATGTGAAATTTGAGCTTGAGTTCCTCACGACTACTTTCAATTTCGTCGTGAGATTTTTGAAGATCAAGGAGCTTGGTTTCGAGGATAGATTCTCTAATCCCAGACTTAAGCTCCATTCTGTTAAAGTTCTCGGTGAGGTCCTCTAAACTACTTTTATACACAGCACTCTCTATTCTGAATCTCGCGACGAGAGCTCTTTCCATTTGAAGTTGGCTCTCAAGTTTTAGAGTTTCAGACTTAGACAGTTCATCAGGTCTTGACAGTAATGAACAGGAATGTACCTCAGATTCTTCATCAGTAGAGTCGTTTGGGGAACCAGATATACATGGTTCCTCAAAGTCAGCCATGAGGCAGTGTCCTTGCACAGCTGAGGGTCCTTCATCATCCGAGTCCTCCGGTTCCATGATCCAGTCTTCTTCATCAGCTAACAGCACCTTACCTTGTTCTTTCTTCTTCATCACGGCAGCCTCTTCTCAAAGTAGGCAGAGTCTTTGAGTTTCTTCTTGCAATCAGATGCATAGTGACCTGGGTCACCACAGTTGTAGCAGGTGGGAACCCGAGCAGGGTTTCTGTTCTGATTGGCTGCGGGTGGAGCTTCTAGAGCTGGTAGCTTGTTCTGTTGTGGAGGTTCAGTTCCACCGGTGTTGTTGTGCTGACGACCATCATCATTTGTTTTCTGGTTCTGATTGTTGTAGTTAGAACCAGATTGGTCGTTCCACCTTTGATTATAACCACCTCCCTGATAACCTCTGTTACCGTGGTAGTTGTTGGAGTTGTACTCCTGATCCCTTTGCTGTTGCTGGTTGTTGTTGTTGTAGCCTTGTCTTCGATCTTGATAAGATCCTTGATTGTTGTATCCAGAACTATCACGTTGTTGATAGTTGCTTGTTCTTCCCTGATCATTCCTTGGAAAGCTTTCTCTGGACTGGTACCCGCCTTGGCTCGACTGACCTCCCACAAACTGAGGTCCTTGTCTGAATCTGTTGAAGCGTTGGGGATTTCCCCGGAATTTAGCCATCAAGGCGAAAGAGTTCTCTAGCTGAAACATCTCCTCTTCGGTAAGTCCATCATCAAGAACTACAGGCTCTTCAACGGTGTAGTTTTCATGAGAGGACGATCCTCTGTTTGACATTAAAGCCAGATTAGGAGGATCGATTTTCTTTTCAGTTTTACCGAACAAGGTTTCTTCATGAGGCAGCATCATGCTGTACAGGTCATGAAGTCCAAGTTGGCCAAGATTCTGGCTCACTTGGATGCTGATAGTGACAGATTGCCAGAGTTTGTTCAGTCTTTTTAGGAATTTTACATTCACCTCATACCTGTTCTTCTCTAAGCCAAGTCTTCGCAGATCGTTTACACAGATATTTAAACGATTGTAGGTTTCAGTCAGCGTCTCTCCCTCGCGAGCACAGAAGCTTTCGTACGCGTTCATAGCGTTCTCCTTTTGGCCTTCTAGTGCCTTGTCACCACCCTGCATTTGCTGTTCAATGCCCAGCCACATTGCTCTGGCATCTTTACAGTTGTCCACCCTCGCGAACATGTCATTAGGTAGAGCCATAGTGAGTAACGTGAGAGCACGTTTGTCAATGGCTGCACGAGCACGTTGTTCATGAGAGAACATGTCGTAAGGTTTTTCAACCTCATATGCAGGTAGATAGGGAGTGACATCAGTTCTGGCTACTTCAGCTATAGTAACCGTCGGTCTGATTGGTCCCTCAGTGATAGAGACCATCAGTTTGTCATCCAGCAGATCAAGAAAGTTAATCATTCGGCGTTTCCATTGCTGGTATTCGCCGACGACTAATACTGGGGGTCGTGTTTCAGAACCGATACTGATTATTTCTTTTGACATTGCGTCCTCGGAAATAGGATCTGTTTTGAGTAGTTGGTGTTTTCTGATTGGACAGAGCTTCCGCGTTTAAAGCGCTTTCTTTTATAGAAATTCGAAAATTTCAAAAAGAAAGGCCAAGGCGGGAAATCAGCAAGTCCCGATTCGGGAGAATTGCAAGTCCCGATACGGGAGTGAGAGAGTCCCGATTCGGGAGTCTAAGTCAAGTCCCGACTCGGGAAATTAGAGTCCCGATGAGGGAGTTCCAATTTCCAAACCGGGAGAGACAAAAAGATCCGATTCGGGAGTTTGAAGAGATCCGATTCGGGAATTCAGTGTTCCGAATCGGGACACAAGTGTCCAATTCGGGACTGAATGATCCGATTCGGGAAATAACAAAAACAGCAAAAACTGCTTCAAATTTCTGTCCAAAACTACCAAAACACTAGCTCTGATACCAATTGTGAGTCCGATAATCAACAAGGATGCAATATAATGGATCAATGCAAGCTATTACAAGTGTTAGTAATGCTCAAACAATGATAATCAAGCAAATATGCAATATAGATGAAGAACACGATAATACGACAAAGCATATAACAAAAGTTGTCAGTTGCAAGATTATTATTAAACGTTAACTATCGACCCTATTTATAGAGCCGAAGTTACAAAACAACCCCTAGAGTTTATGACTCTTTTAAGAGGCGCACAAAAGTATTGTTTTAATTCTAACTATTACAAACGTTTCAAAAGACGCCCCTGACTTCTTTACAAACAAACTAGTCAGGTTCTAACATAATTACCAACCATAATCGAAGGGCGGAGGTTTGGAAGCATTTCAACGTGGCGATCCTCGTAACCGGAAAAAGAAATAATTGAAGGTCGAAAGGAAATTCCACATTAAAGCGACACATCGAGGTTTCGTGCATGGCTTTTAATAGTTTATAAAGTTGTAAAAAAACCCTTAACTGATCCTTAACCGGTCCCTTAACTGGTTATAACCTGTCGAGGTTAACCGGTTATCTGATAAGCCTAACCAGTCAACACCCTAATTAAGACTATGTAACTGTGACCGAACCATAACCGGTTAATCCTTAACCGGTTACAACTTGTTACTGTTTTTAACTGAACCGGTCGCTAACCGGTTATAACCGGCTCGGGACCGGTTTTTGGCCATCTTGGAGAGTGGCCAAGACTTGATGAATATTGAAGTGAGTAAACTTGCTTAGAAAGTCACCTAAGCCTCTATTTGAGCTCACGACTTTAGCAGTGAATATCCAACTAGAATTCCTTATCCAATCATTCCCAAATCGATTTGAAAGTTTAAAACACGAAATCATGAATCATTTTAAACACAAAATTAACCAGCAATCATGGATTAATCCATCAACACTAGGAATCTAAGCTATTAAACTTTGAACTCTTACCAAAGGAGTGTTAGCCTAGTGGTAAGGCTTGGGCACTACATAGTGGTGAACCCGAGTTCGAGCCCTGGGGGACGCATTCTGGAGGTACGGGGGCTTCGACCCCGGGCTGCATGCTTTAGCAGTCGGGCTTCAGCCCAAAATTGCCGAGGATTAGTCTGGGCCCAATGTGGTCTGGGATACCTCTTCCAAAAAAAAAAACTTTGAACTCTTGGAAATTAGGACTTCTACCGTTCAACCCGTGAACTCTCTTAAAGTACCACTGTTGGAATTTAGGTTATTACATCTATCTATATAATATTCAACTGTTGCCATAGTCACTCTGTATCTATAAAATCCATAAAAAATTGTTTGGCGTATTAACAAAATTTTAGGATCAACCCAAAAGGAGTTATAGAGTTTGTTATTTTTCAAATTAATTAGTAATGTTTGGACATGTTGTAAAAGTGATTCAGTTGTAACTAGTAGTTTTACAATGTTTGATTTAAGATGAAAAAAATCATATAGAAAGCATGAAAGAAATAGATAAACGGTTGTTGTTAGAAAACCAATTGGGGTTGTAACAATAAAATCACAAAAACGTCTTCAAACTTTTTTTCATTTACCAATATCAATTCCAATTTCCAAACCCAAATTCTATCAAACGATTTCAACTTCGAAAATCTTATAATTAAATATGGTTTAACATCTTCTTTGATGTTATCATATATATCCAAATCCAAGTTAAAGATCAAACCATTTCAAATCTTTTTATCTTGTGTGTGATGAGATTTCAAGAAGAATTTTTTTTTTTTTGTCAGGGACCATGGCCCCATGGCCCACATTTGTGGACCCTACAAGCAGACCCCTATCGCTTGAACCGGTAAAGACCTTCTGTCTCTCCCTAGATTCGAACCCAAGTTAGGTAACACTCTAGTAGGAAGCGTTTGCGGATGAGGGGTGGCCACTAGGACCTAAGAATGAGATACAAGAGAAGGAATAAAATTCCAAAAACGGCTTTCTTTGATTAATTTGTTTCATTACAGGTATCAAGATTCAATTAGAAGCTAGCTAATTTAGAGAAGAACGGTTGGAAGAGGAATTCCTAATTCTTACACGGATGAGACTGTCTGAAAAGTGAGAAATTCTGACACCCATCATTTTCGAGTCCATAATTAATCAATCTGTGATTGATGAAGACAGCTTAACAATTGTAAAGTTCCTAGAAATGCATAATAGGAGCAATTAATGGTTTCCGTTTTCGGATTCATGAACGTAGTTTCATAGTTGCGTACTTGCATATAACACGTAACAAACATTTCCGAAACCTCCAAGAGGTGACGAGAGCCTACTTGTTAGTGAGAGTTAGATTTAAATTCGAATTTTAATTTTAGTTATTAACAATAATAGACACAATCATCGTTTAATCACTAGTACTTGGGACATCTTTTATTAAGGTTTGGTGATACATAGAAATAATCACATGATTTCTTCATCATTATGAAATATGAATGCATCCCACAAAAAATTTAAAGCTTTGTGGGCTTAACAACTTAATCATAAGCACAAGTAATTAATAACAGCTTGCATAATTAAAACCCTAGAGAAAAACCTACTTCAAATTATTAATTTTATTAGAAAAACAATCAAAGCCGTCGTATTTAATTTTTCACCCTACAAACAATAGCATTCTTTTTATTACAATCATCTTTGCTAATTTTTCCAATATCGTCCTCCTCCGTCGTAGTGGGGTGGCTGATGTAGAAAGATAGCGGTGGTCGTGGTGGTTGTTGCTGACGGTGATCAAGTTTCAATGGACAACACCGAGCCTCTTGCAATTCTTTCTTCAACCTGCGGTTTTCGTTCTTGAGGTTTTCGCAATATTTCTTTAACGATTCACATTCTTGCTCGATTTGCTTTAACTTTGTCCTATATATGTACACAAATTCAAAATAATATTAAATTGGGATGATCAAAAAGCAAGTTTTGAATTGAATTCAAAATTTTAATCCTTGAGATTAATTAATCACTAAACGTCCATAGAACTAAATTACATTTATCATGATCACGAGAATGGATTACTATGGTATATATATCCTCTTCATTAAAGAAATACGAAAGAATACCTCCGACCCAGATTAGGGTTTTACGATCTTAAAGTTTTTAATTAAGAAGCGTCCTATAAAATATCTATTATTAGACATTTTTTCTAAAAGTGATGCATAAAATAGTTTACGAGACTCTTTATTTTAGAAATGTTCTAAAAAACTTGTTAAAGCACATAGAAATTTTTATAAATCTTGTAATAATTCTGGATAGGATACTTTATAATTTTGGTTTACAATTAAAGTATATATATATATATATATGTGTGTGCGTGTGCGCGAGCGTGTGCACGCGCTATTAGTACACTTAATCAAACATTTTATTTGTGTTATCAACAAAATTTTGTTTTAATCATAAGAAAAAGTAGAGGAAAAACCTTGCTCTTCTGTTTTGAAACCAAACTTCGATCTGTCGAGGAAGAAGCTTCAACTTCTTTGCAAGTTCTTGTTTCTGGCCCTGCCATTGCAACAATTTCATCCAATTAACTAGGCTTATTATTATGATACATATATTTTTATCCCAACATAGTAAACGTCTTATGAATTGTAGAAATGGAAAATGGCATTTATTAAATTATAAATAGATAAGATAGCGTTTATGGATAGATCATTTTTAATGGGAATCATGATGTTTATTTTAATGACCATTTTATCATTCAAAATTTTGAATGTTACATCCGGATGCCAATTTGAAGTTAATGTCTTCAATTCTTAAGAACATAATACTTTTTATTTTGGGATTTTACTTCTATAATTGAAGAATGAGGAAAATTATATAGTGTTACTTTTAAGAGTAAAGAAAGTTAAAATAAACAAGAGATAAAGATAAATGGTTGTTGAGGAGTTGCACGCACAATACCATATTAACGGGTTGTGCGTGCACAATCCTCTTATGCATCTTTACAGCGTTATTTCGAACAAAAAAACATGTCTATCGTAACTTGTATTAAAAATCAAAATATTGGTACTTACATTTTGATAGAGAAAAGCTAGAGATCTAAGATGTATACCGTATTGAGGGTTCTATGACTTTTGAAGCTATCTTCAAGCGCCGTAGTCTGGTGTGTCGTGAGTTTTAACTTCTTTCTTGATCCACCGTCACGGTTTTTGTGGTAATCAACGTTGCTGGAGTTACTTCTTTTCATTCTTGTCTCTTCTTCTTGCTCTAGTTCTTGATCTTGATCATCAAGTGTTCTAGAACTAAACGAATCTTGATCATCCGTCGTCCCATCATCGTACAACTTATGATCATGATCCCCACGGTCGCAAACTTCAAGCTTTGGATGAATGGGCAATGAAAGATCCAACCAAAAACCCATCTTGGTTGGCTTTACTTGCTTCTCCCTTTTATCCTTTACTTCAATCCCAAGTCCAAGTGTTGTGTTGCAACTCTCTTCCTTATTCATAATCTTTAAAAAAATGAGATTATGATTAGTTCTTTATCAACAAGAAGGGTAGGTTGTTTTGTATACAGTTGGGAATTTTATGATATGTGAAGAAAAATGAAGACAAGAAAAGG
Organism: Centaurea solstitialis; assembly: GCA_030169165.1. Taxonomy (NCBI): domain Eukaryota; kingdom Viridiplantae; phylum Streptophyta; class Magnoliopsida; order Asterales; family Asteraceae; genus Centaurea; species Centaurea solstitialis. The sequence goes on along the minus strand of CM058044.1, from coordinate 52,922,889 downwards.
GGTCTATAAATGGGTACAAAGAGGTCTTAATTAATTGCGGATTAATAATTATTTAGGTGCCATAAATAAATGACAAACAAAAGTATTAACAATAGTTAATATTAATAATATATGTAATGAGTTTAAAGTTGTATATATTACGTTACGATATTATTAATTGTACTTCGAGAGGAAACTAATAGATAATTAGTTTTATGTTTTGACACAGTCCTACATTTTTTTACTTTTTCTTAATCAAAGTCAAAGTTTAGTTAGAGTCATAAATCTTGTTAATTACTAGTTAATACAAAACTTGATTGATTGTTATATGATTTAATTTTTTAGACTAAGACTTGAAACAAAAGAATAACCCATTTGTTGTAAATTTCTACGATCATGTCTAAATACTATTTGAACCATGAAGGTGATATGCATCATGTCAACACTTAGTGTACTCATAAAGAATAATCTAAAGAAGATATAAACATGAGATGTGGGATATATATATATATATATATATATATATATTGAAAAACCCCCTCGATGGTCATACAAATTAATCAACGTGTTGGGACAACATTTTAAAAAACGACGAAAAGAACATGGCGTACTGTACGGGCTGGATCACCAGCTTCGAACAAGAAGATTTAAACGTATAACTTTTTTAAGTCGTTCGAGCATAACTTTCAGAAGTTTTAAGAAGTCTAATTTCACGGATTATAATCTTTTTGTAAGATCTAATAGAGATTCGGGTTTTATAAGTTATTTGGAAGAACCGGATTTTCGTCGATCCGTAATCAAAGGATCTATGCGCGCTCAAAGACGTAAAGTGGTTATTTTGGGACCGTCTCTAGGAAATGCCCATTCCCCCCTTTTTTTCGAAAAAATGGAAGATTTTCCTTTTCCTATATCCCACCTAATTAAACTTTTTTCTAAGATGAAAGATTGGTTTGCTATAAAGTCAGAATTAGAAATTTTAGATCGAGAAATTCAAATAAAAAAAAACTACCAGAAAATGGGAATAGAAATATGGGAGAACATTCCATATAAACAAAAAACAAGAAGTATTCTGTTAATAGCTCAAGCAATTTTTAGAAGATATATTAAATTACCCTTATTGATAATAGCTAAGAATATTGGCCGTATTTTATTAGGGCAATCTCCGGAATGGTATGAAGATTTCCAAGATTGGAATAGAGAAACTTATTTAAGATGTAACTTTCATTTGTGAACCAATATTTTGGTGTGAACTTGTGAACCATATCTTAACCATACAAATTCAAAATCAATGGTCAAGATTAATCATGGGAAATTCCTAAAATCATGGGTGGTTAATAAAGATAAATCATGGAATTAATCTTAACCATCAAAAAATGATTTGGATGGCTAAGATTAAGTTCACAAGTTCATACCAAAATATTGGTTCACAAATGAAAATCCCTCAATATATATATATATATATATATAGAGAGAGAGAGAGAGAGAGGGGTTCAAACAAGAACAAAATCAATTTGTAAGAACAAAGAGACAATTCTGGATCACATGTGATGTGGGTCCCACATAATAAAAAATCATATATGATTCAGGTGGGTCTCACCACTAAATCATATATGATTTTTTATTATGTGGGACCCACATGGGCCCACATCAATGTGTGGCTCAAAATGGATTGATTTGTTCTTGCAAATACCTTTGTTCTTGTATGAATCTACCTCTCTCTCTCTATATATATATATATATATATATATATATATATATAGGTGAATGTCAAGATAATTAGCCCAATAGGCATCGGTGTATGCAACAAGTGTCGACATGTTTAAAGGAGTCAATTGGAGTCGAAGGTGTAAGGCGTCTCTAATATATATACCATAAAATACGTCATAATGCTTGTAAATGAGATTCTCGTGCATCATGCAAAAAGTGACAAACCTTGAGGGTAATGGGGAGACCGTATTGAAGTTTGTCAATCTCGAGAAAACTCTAATATTTTAGACAGTAAGGGCACAGTGGTAAACTGAAGGAGGCGATGGAGGTGAAGGTAGATCGGTACTCGTCAATCGTCATCTTGGATGGGTCTATAGCAGGGCCAAAAGGGTACTGTGGCTTCTAAAGTTTCTCGATGGGGAAGGCACAGATCGATGTGGGTACTACTATCTGGCCTCAATTCGAAAGATTATGGATGATATGGGACTCTAGTGTTGTGGACCTCCACCATTAGGGAATAACGTTATTCCTAGCAAAAGTCTAGAGAGAACTTACAGAGAAGAGGGGTTGAGCTCTAGACTTACATACTATTCCTTTTAGTGTAATGGCAGCGACGGGTCTGCATCATCATCTAAGGTAATTAACATTGATTATTTATATATCTTAATTGTTGTAACTTAATTTTTGTTGCCAACAATTGTTGGTTATGTGTCAAAGGACATATGCTATAGTTAAATGAGTTGGCAGATAAGCTCCAAAGGATAGAGACGCAGTAGGAGAGTTATCCGGTAGAGTTGGAGGTGGAACGGAATAGTAGGATAGACATAGAGGCATAACATGGGACGTATGCTACCCAGTTAGTTGAGGAGGTTGTGTTGAAGCAGAGCTTTGCTGACTTTTTGCTGCAGCAGGAATATACTCCTCCTCCTCCTGTTCACCTCCCGGTCCACCACCTTTTCAAATTTACATGTTTATTATGTTTTTTGATTTTGATTTTGATTTTGAATTTATAATTGTATTTGGATTTGGACTATGGATTTGATTTTGGTACTTTTGTATAAATTTGGATTTGGATTGCGGATTTAGTTTTGGTCCTTTTGTACAAACTTGGATTCGTATGGGCATGTAATTTGTATATAGAAAAATTGATATTTTTATATATTATATATATATAGAGAGAGAGAAGAAAGTTCAAACGTGAACTCAAATTTGGTTATGAACATGAGGACGAATCTCAGCCAGTCATTCGGTCAATAAAGGTGGATTTGACCAGGTCCCTCTAATAATCTCCACCCTCACATGAATTGCGTCAATTATCCGTGATCGCGTCCACCGTAACTGAAGATGTGTGGCTAAGATTCGTCCTCAGGTTCACAACCAAAATTAAGTTCACATTTGAACCTAACCATAGCGACGATTTTCATCGCTAAAAAATAAAAATAAATAAAGGGTCGTCGCTAATCCGCCACTAAAAAAATTTTGTCGCTGATTTTATTCCGTCGCATATCCATCTCTGATAGCATCAGCCAAGAAAGAATCGTTGACAAACTGTCAACGACAGAAATTATACTTTTGCAACGGATTAGCACAGTTTTTTCCGTCCTTGATACCCGGCCTCCTTTTTAGTAGTGAATATATATTAATGTTTTACAAATAAATTTATAAAACTAGTTAATAACCAACTAATAAATTGTTAACCCCAATGGGGCAGCCTACTGGTTAAGGCTTGGTGTTGGGGAAAAATCCACCCAAGTTCGAATCCGGGGTGAGCAACCAGGGGCCACTGAGTATTAATCCGTAAATAAATAATACTCTACAAATTTTCATTTGAATTACAATTAAAAAAAAAATATATGAAGTTACATGTCACATGATATATCTATGTAATGGCACAAAAATTCTCATATATATAACTCAATCAAACTTGATGATTTCTTTATGATTATGGATGCAAACTCAAATCTTTAACCCTAAATTTTGTAGGCTTGATAACAATCGGGTGACAACATAATCATGGGTATAATTAATTAATTATTTAAGGGTTTGCCTAGCACCAACCATAGGTTTAGCAGCCCTATTTCATATTATTTGGTAAAAATTAACAATCAAAGCCGTAATTGTGTTCCCATTTCTACCCTACATTACCCCATGCATTAAGATAGCAATGTTCTTTAATGTTTATTAGGCTCATGATCATGGTGCTTGCCGCCATTCACGACCGCTAACATTTTCGTATCTTCGTCGGTTTTCCCTTTTTTATCGCAGAGATGGCGCATGGTCGTCGTAGATGGGTACTGAAGGTAGAAAGGTAGAGGTGGTTGATGGCGGTCAAACTTTAAGCACGATCGTGCCTCTTGCAACTCTTTCTTCAATCTACGATTTTCGTCACCTAGGGTTTCGCAGCATTTCTTTAGCAATTCACATTCTTGTTCGATTTGCTTCAGCTTTGTCCTGTTCCCATAAATATATGATCATCAATAACGAATTCGAAATAATAATTTTAATAAATAATATTGATCAAGAATTTATTAAGTATATTGATGAATAGAATTAATTTGATAATTGGCAATATAAGTTATGATTTGAAACATAAATTTTATATGTTTGATGAGATTGGGATCTAAAACAACTTACTTGATTAGGGTTATAATTTGACTCAATTTCTTGTCCAATAACATGAAAACGAAATAATATAATCGATCTAGATTAGGGTTTTATCTTTGGTCGTTAAAAAGTCCATTATCAACGTCTTCGAATAGCGACTCAATTAATTATAAAATTAACAATTGTCTCAAACTTAAATTATTATGTCAATGAAACTTGTTCTATTCAAGATGATATTTCTGTGAGATGCATGGTGTTTTTCCTTAAATAGGCATATTTGTGTTTATGTATAAACAAGTAAAATAAAAACCTTGCTCTTCTATTCTGAAACCAAACTTCGATTTGTCGAGGAAGAAGATTCAACTTCTTTGCAAGTTCTTGCTTTTGACCCTGCAATTGCAATATTCCACTCAATTAGGTTTAATTCATACATTTTAACCTAAGAAAGTATGTCATGTTCGTTCATATTTACTAACTAGTTTTAATTGAAAGATAAGAGCATAAATTATAAAAATATAATTTGATCGACAAGAATTAGTTAAGCGAGTTCCTTTTTTCTTTTTTCAAAGGCAATAGAATCTTTATAAATAAATTATTTTAACACTCCCTATGAATCATGCAATCACTATCTTAAAATTTCTTTTTATTTGAATGCAAGTTATCGAATTTCTATGACTAAAGATTGTATGTTTTTTCGAATTTTAATTTTATAACAAAAAAAAGCAAGGATTTACTTTCAAGATCAAAGAAAATTGTAAAAGAAGGTACAAAGAATCAATTGTTGAAAATTTGAACATGACGCATTGTTAAAAGGTTGTGCATGCACAATCCTCTGATGCATCATGACATCTTTCCAACAACAAATTCTATATAGCATCTTGTATAGATCGAACAACCAACATCTTGACTACAAATCAGAAAGGAGATCATACTGTATTGAGGGTGCTATGGAGTTTGAAGCTATCTTCAAGTAACGTAGTTTGCTCTGTTGTGAGTTTTAACTTCTTCCTTGATCCATCGTTGCTATTATTATTATAAACATGATCAACGTTATTACAATCGCTCGTTTTCATCCTCCTCTCCTCTTCTTCCTGATCATCAGTGGTTTTAGAACTAAATGAATCTTGATCCTCTTTCTCTTCATGATCATGATCTCTGGCTTCGGTCTTAATCGGATGAATTGGCAACGAAAGATCCAACCAAAACCCTCTTTTGTTTTGCTTTAATTGCTTCTCCCTTTTGATCCCCACTCCAATCCCAAGACCAAGACCAAGTGTTGTGTTGCATCTCTCTTCTTCACTCATAATCTTGGAAAATTTGAAGAAGAAAACCAAAAAGGAAAAAAAAAAAATATATTGGTTTTCAAAATAGGGTGAGATGTGAAACGTAGAAAGAAATGTGGGTTTATAAATGAATAGCAAAGAAATGATAATTAATTATGTATTAATTATATAGGAGGCATAAGTTAACGACAAACAAAACTAAGACAATAATTAATGTTAATAATATAAAAATGGTGTTTAAAGTTACATTACGTTACATATCATTATGACCCTTTGAGAGGAAACCAATTATCCATAATTACTTATATATGCTTTGACACCATCCTACATGCATCTTCAACTTTTCCTTAATCAAAAGTCAAAGCTTAGTTAAGGAAGTCATAATTCTTGTTAAATACCAAATTTAATTTCTTTTGTTAATTTCAAACAATTTTTTAATAAGTAATCATCTTTTCTGATTTATATATACAGGTAATTGGGTAATAAATAATCATGCAATGATAAACTTTAGTCTTCTAATTTAAAATGTTTTATTATGAATGTATGATAGCATATTTCACTTTTCCAAGTTTATATGTTAACCAAATTAATCCATTGAACATTTAATTAGTTGTTTAGCCAAAAGTTGATTTTCGTTTTCGTTTCGCTATTTAATAAACGAATAGGCGTGAATATGATTTTGGGTTCGTTTAGTTAAATGAATGAAAAACAAGCAATGATCCCATTCGTGCGGTTTACGTTCGGTGATTTGTTTGTTTATGTACGTCCGTTCCATAAATTTTGGTTCATTTACGTTTGTGTATGTTACAAGTATCGATTAATCTTAATTATGTATCAATAATGAACCACAGTAAAAAAATTCCCTTTCCCTTCCTAATTAGTAATCAAACACAAATTTTCAACAAAACTTTAGGACTAAAGTTTACCATTGAATAATTAATTAATCTTGAATTAATCATCTAATAAGAAATAGACTGAATTAGTCATGAAAACGGATATTTAACAATGGGTGAAGGCAGCCGTTACGTTGTGATTAATAGGATTGGAGGTCCCATAAAATCATTATTGTGTCCGTGGATATATTAAAAGCAGCAGCATTTATATATATAAAGCCCATATATATGGGTGTGACATATATAGAAAATATGTGAGGTTAATACGAGAACGGTAAATAAAAAAATAAGAAAACAATCGGATCAAGGTCATCCTTACGTTCATAATGAAAAACGAGTTTGCTACGAACTCAAATTTCATTGTGAACGTGAGGACAATCAAGAGCGCGTTTTACGTGACATATTCAATCTGAATAATCATGTATTATTCAAACTGAATAATACTGAATGTTGTATTATTCAGTCTGGATAATACATGATTATTTATATTGGATATGCCACAGAGGCACGACCTGAGGACACTGGACATGGTCCACGAGTAATTTTAACAAACTATAAATAAATTCAATAAATAATTTTTTGGCTTTTTGTTTTTTTAAATTAATGTTAATTTGTTAATATTTGGTACAATGATTAAAGTTTGGACATTGAAAACACTTCGTAGAAATTTAAGACTGTTGTATAATGTAGAAAATTTTCCTTAGAATAATGTTTGGAAATATGGAGAAGCAATTTGGAGGCATTTTAAAAGCATTTTTTATTCTTAATGTCTTTCTTTCATTTTTTTTTAGAGATACAAAAACTGAACAGAAAACTGGTGGTAGTAGTCATACCGGACCCTTTTATTGACCTCTTATCCATTTTCTTTTTTCATTTTTTTAAACTACTAACGTATGTTAAAAATGGGTCCATTAAAACGGACCTACCTAAATAAACACACACAAAAAGAACACATTCATAAAACAAGAAAAAAATTGAAAATTTTAGCAGCCTTGAGTCCGTACAGAAGTTCTTTTTTTTCAAAGGGAAATCAAGTAGATTAATTTTGTGTTGATGGAACATGATAGAATATTCATATTGCCCTCCGACAAAAAAAGAACTCCAAATAAAATTATTTTGATTCAACCATCTCTTTCTCGACTTAAATACTTTTCTATGATTTTTTAGGTATATTGACATTTTTGAAAAGTGAGGAAAAATTGCCCAAAAGGTCAAAATGAATATTGGGTATGGCTAGTTAGTATAGTCCGAAGAATGGGTTATATGACATCATATATTATAGAATTTGATATGTTTTTTTCAATAGAAAAAGTATTCTATAACTATCAATTTACAAGGTAATTGAAAATTAAACTTGTTACAACATGTTACAAGAACGTGTACAAAAATTCATAAAAAGTAAAACAAAATCCATAACTGTAACAATTGGTTTTTTTTTAATCGATTTTAACCTATATTTTTTTATGGATTTATTAAAACAGAATAAAATGATTAACAAATCGATAAGAAAGAAAAGGAACCTAATCAAGAACCTAGGTTCTAATAACAGCCCAATATCAACCTCAATCATCGTTTATAACGCAATGGTATGTGACAAAAGTTTTTAGGATCAATGTCTCATTGCTACATACTTTGACAATATTGTAAATCAAACCTATCCCGATAACATGCCTCTATCATCTAAAAAGCCAAAACTCGAAGACTTCTCGTTTTCTAGCATAACAGAAACATTTGCATTTTCAAGAAGTTGAAGCTCAAAGTTCGTTTTTATCCTCCGAATCAATACCAAGAAGCTTTGCCAATTCTCCGCTTTCGTAAGCTTCAACGGTATCTGTAGTGTAAACAATAAATAAGACAGGTAGCTTAATTAAGTTCACCTTCGATCATAGAAAAAAGAGCAAAAAACCAACAATTATAAGTTACTAGTTTTATTTACCATCCGAGCCTCCAAGGTGCTTCCCGTTAATGAACACTTGTGGAACCGTACGCCTCCCAACCAACTCCATCAGCGCGCCCTGGATTTTCGACCCATCCTCTGAAAAACACAACAACCCTCTTCTTGTTAAGATCTCCTCAAAATTAAAATGACTTACCATCAAATAAAAACATAATATAAAATCTTTGCACATCCAAGTTGTTTATTATCCAAGTCCTAGAACTGAAACACCAGCAATGAAGTTGATAACTTAATTTACTGCTAAAAGGCTTGAAGTTGATCTGAATTCTGATTTAGTGCAATGAAGTTGATAATCTAATTCTACATAAAATTTATAAATGGGAACAATTCACATGCCATGGGTAAAAATTCTGTTTATTTCCTTTTTCACTCATCCTACAATAACATCAGTCATTCCTCTCTAGACCCATCATTAAATAATGTTCAATCTCATATATAGCCTATGCCAGAAAGAGAAGTGTCCCTGCCAAGAGCATGATTATCGTAATAATCTGCCTCCTTGTATCCAATCATCGTACCCAAACACTACCACAGAAACTATAATTTGTGATCATTTGAGCACTCGCAAGCAACGTTTTATACACGTCATATATGATATATTCCCTTAGCAAGGCCACATCCTATGGTCAAGCACTTTAAAGACAAAAGATGGATAATAGCAACAGATGAGAAAACAGGGGCAGTCTCGTGAGAGGAACCATTATTGGGATGGGATCTGGTCCTTTACCGAAAGGAAATAAGTCCATTGCCACAAATGGGTGCATAAAATCAAGTATAAGTCAAATTTGCAACAAATGGGAGTTTAAGATCAAGTATAAATCTGGCAGAAGCAAAGAAAGATTGAAGGAAAGACTAATATCATGTCAAGGGAATACACACAAAGGGAAAATCAAAGAGACCTGTTGCAAAAATAATTAATGTAATGACTCTTGTTGGCATAGGCAAAGGACGGAATGTTGAGCAATTAGATGCAAATAGTGCTTTCTGCAAGAAGATATTGATGGAGCATCATATATGTGTAGTTAACCAAAGGACATAACATCTATGATGTGTCCACTTTGAAAGTTGAAGACATCATTCTATGGGCTCAACAAGATGGTTGTTAGTGGTAAGTCATAACTCTTCTACCTCGAGGTTATATGCACAGTTATGCTGATTTCTTTCTCTTCAATGAAAAGTCAAACAAGGCTTTACTTTTGTTCTTGTTTAAGTGAAAGATATTATTGTCACAGATCCAATCATTCTATAAATCAATGCCTTAACAAATCAACTTGATTTTCAATTCAGAATTAAAAATTGGGGTTGGTATTACTTGAGCATTAAACTCTTCCATATAAACATAAGTACAATTCTCAACAAGATGAAGTATGCTTTGGAAATGTTGGAAGAAGCAAGACTCCTAGATGAATAACTTGTTACTCCACTTGATCCCAATGTCAGGTTGTTTGTCCTTGATAGAAATTTACTTGGTGACTTGGGCAGACCTACACTATAAATAGTGGGGCCTTCAAGGCAATTGCCCCTGGTCAAACCAAATGTATTCACCTACCTTATGCGATACTTACCAGTTACCAGGTATTTAACTTCCGTTTCTAGTAGATTTGCGTAAGTTCATCTAACTTGGTTTGGTTTGTTATACAGGTTTTCCAAGCGAAGGTTAGCATATATAGAGGTATACAAGAATCAAGGAGCGTTCAGCAATCACACAAGTGTTTTGTCCTTGCACATAAAATCTTGAGTTGAAAGGAACTATTCATGTTCCTTCTTTTACTTTCAGTTAGTCACTTTGTACACATAGTGATGTACTAAATCTTTTCATTTAATATGAAAAAAAAAATCTGAAGCCAATGGCGTGTAGCTCAGTTGGTAACGGGTGGGGGTAGTGTTTGTCCAAAATCGAATGGTCCTGGGTCCGAACCCTGGGGGCACGATTGTGGGCCAATCGGGGTTGCCGGTATCAACCTTTTGTCCAAAATATGAAAAAAAAAAATCTGAAGACTTCATTCTCCTTTTTCTCTAGGTCTTACAAGCTAGAAATATATATCCCTTATAACCAGTTTTTTTAACAGCATGTTGGTGCAATGGAGTATCATCATGCCACCATGGCACCAAGTCACAATAACCCGAGTTCGAAACTTCTCCAAGAAGAATAACCACCCCAGCCTAGCCATCCAGTTTCCATTTATAGGGCTTCAAGGCATCAGCTGGGATTCGAACCCGGCACCCGTTCAAGGAAAATCCCCCAAAATGAACTCCAGCAGGAGTCGAACTCCTGACCTTCATCATATGGGAACTATAACCCATGTATCAGAGCAACTGAGTTGGCCATCATTTGCGCCCTTATAACCAGTTATCCAGTTCATATTATCTAGAGTATCACAAGTTGACAATGTAAAATCTGAAAAAAGCTAAATTATTTAGCATATGGCAATGGCATATAGGATGTAAATATAAGAAGCATACGATACAAACTACCCACCTCTCTGATCCAGCTCAATGACATAAGGCGTCTGATTCAACTCCTTGAATACAGCTTTAGCCCTTTTACAGTACCTGTTGAACACCAACAATAATAAATCCCCCTCAAAACAAAATCAAATAAAACATTTCAGATATTTGTAGTAGCCAATACACAAAAAGGAGGTTTACTAATTACTATTTATATCATCTAAAATCACCTTAAGTTCCGCTAAGTTCATAAAAATTTTAACAATTAAAATGAAAATGATTCCGATTAAGGCTGTGTTTGGCAAAAATAAGCTAGCTTATAAACTAGCTTATAAGCTAGTCCATCCAAACATGTACCAGAAGCTAGCTTTTTGAAACGCTACGTGGAGCTTGTTGTAGCTTTTTCCAATTATACCATTATTGAATTCAAAAATACCCTTTTTGGTCATTTTACATACTCCTAAGCTAGTTTTTGGCAAACATAATTTGTTCCTAAGCTAGCTTATCAGCTACTACTAGCAAACTTATCAATCAACAGCTAGCTTCTCAGCTAGTTTGCCAAACATGGCCTAAAATCACCTAGCTATGAACCTCAGACTAGCAAACAATTGATACAAATTACTAACATATCCAATTAGTGAGAAACGATGAGATTTAGGGATACGAGAGATACGTACGGACAGTAAGATTTGGAGAAGATGACTATGGAGTGAGAAGAAATGGTCTTCTTGACAAAATCAACGGATGATGATTCGGCATTACACATATAGATCACCATAATCGTCAACAGGAGGACGAAAATGGAAGAAACTGCAGTGAATCTGGCCATTTTTAGGGCACCGATCTTGCAGCGATTTGGAAGTTGTTGGTTTAACAATGGCCGTCAACGCAAGATCTGCAAGAATGAACCGACTACCAACCCCAAAGTGA